>APFE030889434.1:36999-52259 GCA_000404065.3 Pinus taeda | reverse complement strand
AATGCAAACTTTTGATAAAATCAACTTTCTTAATAGACAATCAAAGAAACAATCTCTTTATCTTTTCCAAGCACACAACACATGACCACTCATTACTTGCACGAAAAATTCCTTTCTCTTTCAAAAACTGCAAATGCTATTTAAAACAAACTTCGCAAAGGAGATCTTTTTGTATTTTTCCTATTTAAGAAATCATATAAAACTATTCTAACAAAAGCGATTGCAAAATTTATAAAAATCTATGAAAAAACTCACGCAAAAGCAAATCAAAAGGAAATTTACCTAAAAGCAAATCTAAGGAGGCAAAAGCCTACTAAGATGATTCCGGGATGTTTTACTCGGCAATAATCAAACCAAGGACGAGTTCATGCAGAATCATAAACCAGTCAAAACAAAAAATCAAACTCTTTTTGTTCTTTTCTTAAGAATGAAATTCACAACTTCAATCAACAAGCTACTTTGAAATTCCGCAAAGAGACAACACAAAGGTAGGTTGCTCACATAGGTAGACTTTACGACAGGTCCGACTCCTAAGAAGACTAACAAAACCAGAGAGATCCAAGGTTTCACAACTTCTAAAGTCAAAGTCACTACAGGACCAACGCAAAAATCAAAACCCTAAGGCGAGAACTTCTATGAATTTCACTAAAACTCTTGACGCTAACTAAACAAGTTCAGGTGAAGATATCTTACAGATAACCAATGGATCTGGGTAGTAAAGACTAATGAAAGACAAAATCTAAAGGAAAAAATGGACAAAATGGAAATTTTCTCAATTTTGACAGGGTACGCAGGCAACCTGTTTGCACAGGTGCATGCACGCTCTGTGTACAAAGGTACAGTGCGTACAGGTACGCACTGTGTCTAATTCAGAGGGTGCGTACTACTGGAAAATTAAGAAAAACTAAATTCTAACTTAACTCTAAGCTAGCCCACCAAAATACACAGTTAAACAATCAAAAACCAAAAAAGAAATGACTCTTTTCAGATCAAAGTGTTACTCAAAGGAAAAATCAATCACATCAATGGAGTCGCCAATTTGTCATGCGGAAAGAGTTAATCTTGCTGACAAAACCAACCTCCCTAGGAGTCTAAGACTCTCTAGTGACAAACAAGACAATTAAGAGCAATCCTTCTCTAAACATGCATTATTCTATGAGAAACCAAGTGTTTTTCGATCCTACATGAAGTCCAACGCTCGTTGTAGCAGTCTAGCCTCGTCGATCCAGATGAGCTCCTCCTTCACTTCGAAGCCTGCATACACTAACAATCAAATGATTACATAACACCTGAATATTCCATAAAACAAAGCATATTCAACATATAGACCAAGGAGTATATGAAAGAATTCATTAACAACAAATCATTGAGAAGAATGGACTTATTTGTATTAAGGAAACAAAAAAGAAACCATTACAACCTGAGCCTTGGTGTTGTGCAAGTTCCTCCCAGGGTCCAGCAAGAGTTTTCCTCTACTCTGACAAGCTCACCCACTTCCAAATGAAACAAGAAAGGATGGTAATCTCTCCTCACAAGCTTCTACAAGGAAGTCCTAATTCCAGCAGCATCTACCCTTTGGAATGTTCAGCTTTCAACCTCCCCTCCTTTGGCCCAATGCCTGTATTTATAGTGTTCTAGAGGAAGTTATTCAGGTCCAACATCAATGGGATACTCCCTCTTTTGGATGGGGTAGCTCCTCTCTTGATGGGATAAGTTCCTCTATCATAGGGATGCATGAACCATCTGGAGGCACTCAATTCACGTCAAACACTCTTCTAGAAAGCTCTAGAAGTGAACACAGGTAACTTTTTTAAGATGAAACTCATGTCTTTTGACCTTTACAGGAGTACGCACCCATCCCTTGACTTACAGAGCGTACAAGTATGCAGGTACAATGAGCTTGGGATGCGTACACGCAGGCAAGGTAGAGAGAACCTGCGTACCGAGAGATAAACATGATTTTTAATGACTTTCTCTCTTTTTTGAAGTTTGACATGAAGAGCAGAGGTATAAGGCTTGACAAGGAGGATAATATGACTATTGATTGAGCCATATTAACTGCAGATAGTCATGGTGACAAATTTCAGTGTAACAGTATCTATTACATTTGTGTTACATGTGCTTGAAGCATTGCATCATCTTGATCATGATGGTAGTAAGGTGTCATGGGGAATTTGATGACTGAGACCTTTGTTAGATAGTCTAGATTGTGGTGAATGTGTGAGGTTTTATTGTTCAATTTAGTTAATAGGTTATTTCATTCTTTGGGTTGATTAGATGTTGGTATTATTTCAAGAGTTGGAATTGTCTTCACCTTAAGCACTCTCGAAGGGAGGCTGGCTAGGATTGAAAATTTTATTCCTTTTAAGTTTTTTTAGTTATATGTTGCTACACATGGATTCTTCTTAAATGGTGTATGGAAGATAATACACAAATTTACAACTATCCTAACATTGGCTAAGAAACCTTTGGCTAGAAAGGAAGAATCATCGTATCAATATTCCTCTATGTTGAGCTTTATGTTGTGACTGACAAATTTATCATTTTGGAGGGGGTAACTTGGCCCATATTTTTCCTAAAGTGGGCCCAGAATTTGCAAGGATAAGGATAAATTAACAATAATAATTTATTCTACTTTCAGCTTTAGTTATCTCAGTATTGTTGGGAAAAATATTTGGGGGGGGGGGGTGAATCAATATTTAAACTTTCATAATAATAATTTTCATTTTTCAAACTGTGTACGTGATTTTACAGAACCAAACAACATATGTCCACAACTATAATGAATGAAACTAGCGTATATATAATAAACTTGTAAAATAGCTAATTTGTTGGCTGTTGAACTTAAATCAGAGTGTGATGCATTTACTAAGTAGTAAACAGATGCAGTAAGAATAGAATCAATCAACACACATAAGCAACACACTTGAACACCAAGATTTTTTCAGGTGGAAAACCAATGTGGCAAAAAACCACCGTTGTTGTCATCTCAGTCTTCAATCTTTTTATTATTAAAAGAGTTTACAAGTTTTGTACTGGTGCATACTCTTTCCAGTACACATGCATCCACCTGCTGAAGGCTATAACCATTACTTGTTTTCGAGATTCTACTGGAAGGGAGCTCCAACCCCTTAGCTATTGTACTTGCTGATATGATTACCATTACGTACGTGCCAACCTACAGAAGGCTATTGCCTCCACTCGTTTTACAGGGACCATGTTTCATAAATTTTCAGATTGGATACTTCTGATACACATCAACACAATATGTAGGCCACGTTTCATCAAATTTTTAGACTGGACCCATCAATCACTACTGCAATACAACCATCAAGTACAACTGCATCTACCAATCACTGAAACCCATCAACTCTGAAGCAAAATAAAATGAATCAATCTCAACAATCAGATGACTATCACGAGAACACAGAGTGGAACCCAGAACACTACATCAACAACCCAAACCAACTGCAACCTAAAAAATCATCTGTCAGAATGTATACACTGCTTCAATGAGGAAAATTTTCATGTATAAACCACTTTCTGTAACTCAACCTATGTATACCTCTAAGATATTGAATCATAAAACTTCTAAACCAAAGACGTTATGAAGATCTATTGTCATATTACAGAGTTCTAAATAGATAGCAACAAAAGATCATTGTTCTTTCTCAATCATTTAGTCAGCTAGAATCAATATCCTTATACAATTACTTTAACTTTGGATCTAATGAAGATATCATTAAAAAACAATAGTAAAACAACAACGTTGATTAGATAGATCAGTCATTTTTGAACAACAAGACCTTCCTCTACATACGCTACTTGGAAGTGACGAATCCATGTGTATATGTGCCTTCACCGAGGTGAACCTCCGTATAGATCTACAAATAATCACTTATAACTTCGCAGCTTTTCAAGACTTCATATATACCAATATCATAGCATTTAAAGGATAAAAAATGTGTTAGAACTAATATCTAGCCTATCCATTTTTAGATCATACAATGATAATTCGTTTCACGTCTCATGGTCCTGGTCCAAGATTGTATCCAAGGGTGCACAAGATGTTTCAAATCTATATCATAACCATAGCCCTTACAACACAAAGTATACTTCAGATAGAAGTATTCATGAAAAACCCTTTTTCTTCCCTTTTATCCCTTTGATATTCTCCTCCTTATATTATGGTATCCTTAGACGGGATGAGATAACCGTTATTCTACTCAATATTGTGGGCTAATAACATTGTACGGGCACTTGGTATTCTTTAACCTTAATTTTCCATCCCATATGCGCTTTTCCTTCTCTAAAACTATGCGCATACATATACACGTCTTTTTTTTTGTGTACCCATGTATATACGTGACTTGGACTAGGTTAAAAAATGCATACAACTTAAAACATTTTATTTACTCAATTTCTTGATTTTGATCTATAATCCTTTGTCCCATCATCCTGTTCTTCTATGCCATTTCTCTCTTACCCATGAATTGACCTGTTACAATGTGAGTTTCCATCATACATCACTTTATCATTTTTGAATTGACTAGTGGACACATCTGGTTATTATATATGTGAGTTGCCATTAAGGACAACACATGTAGCATAATGCCAACAATCTCCCCCTTTAGACTTGATGGAAACCATATTTGTGTTGATCACTTCAAGCTATAGAACATGTTAGATATATCAAACAACACCAAAACACCAAGACACTCTCCCCCTTTGACATCAAGGGCAAAGGGTGGACCAACATATTCTCCCCTTAGTACATGCTGAGATGCACTATACTGTACATGCTCCCCCTCGACACATGCAGAGTCTGCATAAATGTGTTTCAAAAGAATAGCATGACCCTATAACTCAACTATGTGAGTATGACCTTCCCATCACCAATGACTCATACATACATCAATCACCCAACCAAGTGGGGATACATCAAATGTTCGTACATGACTAAAAATTGTAATTATTACATCATCCTTCCCATGCATAGTGGGGGTACAAATTACATCATGTGTCCAAAAGGACTCATCCATAATAGACTATGACAGAAAGAGACAAATTATTACACCATAGGTTTTTACATGACCTTTTCATCAAATGACATTAATAAATGAGACCATAGTTGAATTCAACATTTGAAGGCTAATGCTCCCCCTGAATCTGTGCTACCTGTGCATTGTCAACAATTCATTCATCAAGGCATCTTCATCAATCAAATAAATATCAATGAGAAAAGCATATCAACAAAATATATCCATCAACATCAGACTAAACATGCACGTCAGAAACTAATTTTGAGTCCGACCCACTATTTTTTTGTCAGAAAAACACATACGCTATTTTTGGCACAAAAATCATGTATATACGCGGCTCAACTTCATGAAATCCACGTATAAAAAACAATCCTTGATTTTGTAGATGTAGACTAAACAAACTGGTTTTAATAGCAAACATTAGGGGATTTTAAGGTCTAAAATGGGCCTCCTAAGGAAATTATAAAATAATAGTGGAAATAATAAAGTAAGATTAGATTACATCATCAAATTTTAGAGGGAAAAAACAAAATACTATCTTTTCAACTCATATTTCCAATTTATCTCCCTATGTGTTAACTCAAATTTCGAGTGAAACACTCGTTGGATGAAGAATTTGATTCCTAATCCAAGGAGTATCAATTTTCCATACTTTCAATGAACCCTGCTACACGAAAAATGAGAAATACATGAAAAGCATGATTGCAATCACGTGTTTTCATGTATTTCTCATTTTTCGTGTAGTAGGGTATATCGAAAGTATGCAACATGAGTACTCCTTGGATGAGGAATTAAATTTTACATCCAATAAGTACTCCATCTTTAAATTTGAGTAAAACCTTAGGGAGATAAGTTGAAAATACGAGTTGAAAAAGCAGTTTTATTATTTTTTAATCTTTCTACTTTTTTACTCCAAAAATGGTTAATCATCCCCCATGGTTGACATCATCATCTTCAATCCTATTGGTTCTTATAAATTTTATTTTGTTTGTACATTTTTCTTAAGGCCCATTTTAGACCTCAAAACTCCCCTAATGATGACGTAGAAACAACTCCTAGATTTTGTCTAAGATATTCAAATTCTTCTCTGGGAAGAGGTTTGGTAAATATATCAACAACCTGGTCTTTGGAGGGAATTTACTCTAATTGAACCTTCTCTTCAAGCATTTGTTCCTGTAGAAAGTGGTACTAGTTGTTGGTCTTGGAGTGCATAACAAGATTTTTCAAAATACTAATTGCACTTATATTGTCACATTAGATGGAGACGAGTGGAGAGAATTTAATTTGAATATCTTGTAATGTTTGCATCATCCAGAGAAGTTGTGTGCAGTAAGATGTAGTAGCCACATGTTCTGCTTCCATTGTAGATAAGGCAATCGAACTTTTTTTCTCGTTGAACCAAGATACTAATCGTGATCCCATATAAAATCCACCTCCACTAGTGCTTTTTTGGTCATCATAATTCCTAGCCCAATCTACATCTATATGTGCATGAAGGGTGAGATCTGTATCTTTAGGATACCATAGACCAAAGTCTTGAGTTCCTTGGATATATTTGAATATTCTCTTTACTACCTGAGGATGTGGTTCCTTCAGATTAGCTTGGAATCTTCCAACAATTCCTACCGCATATATGATATCTAGTCTGGTACCTGTTAGATAAAGTAGACTTCAAATAATAGATATGTACTCTAGTTGATTCACCATAGGAGAATCATTGTTAGAACTGAGACTACATCCTCTTACAATTCAAGTACATACTGGTTTTGAATCTTCCATTACATACTTCTTCAGAATCTATATTTAGTTTGTGAGAGATAGATGCCATCTTTTGTTTGTTGCACTTGTAGACAAAGAAAATAGGTTAGTTCTCCAAGTAAAGACATTTCAAATTCTTGTTGCATAATGGAAGCAAAGTTTTGACTCATAGATTCTTCATTACTACCAAAGATGATTGTCGAGCAATAAAAAGGGTCTTTTTAACTCCTAATTACCTTCACATTAATTGTCAACCCAGTGATGACTTTTTATTTCAAGAGTGTACTCAGTCTGAGATGGCTATTTAATCAAGAGTAATGTTTTGTAGTATAGTGCTTAAAATCCAAAACTAAATGAAAGCCAGAAATGAAATCTAATTAGAATAGCAAGAAACTCAAATGCTCTATAATTAAATCATTCACTCAAACAACCATCAATTGAGGATACAATAGCAATAACTCATTCCTCTAGAGATTGATGCAATTGAAATCAAAGTGGAACAAGACCATCAGTCTGGGAACGAGGAAGCAATAACCAATGTTCTCTATAGTTGACAGTCTTGCTTTAAAGCAATTAAAAGGAAATAGAAATTGCACTAAAGCTATTATTGAAAGTAAATTAGGAAAACTCTTTAAAGGAAAACTCTTGCAATTAATCAACAGAAATGAACAACAAAGTAAATGGGCAACAAACTGTAATTAAATGAATCTGAACAACAAACTCTAATTAATGGAAACAAACAACAACAAAGCCAAATTAATAGCAATCTTTACTCTAAGAATAAATTAGATAGCACACGGAAATAGAACAACATTGATTAATGATGGAATATGAAGCAACACTAGAAAGTCAAATATAAATACACAATAACTTAGCACATGGCACACCTTAATAGTAAGCTGATATGGTAATCCAATTATCAGTCTTAGTTATAAAGAATACGACTGTATTTTGTAATGGAACATCAACGTCAATAGATGCAAGAATCGCCTGGAAATATAATCTCTAAGATGAATTCAGTAATATCAATTAATAAGTGTTACAACAAGGATACTCAGTAATAGAACAACAATAACATTCTGTAAGGATCATCAACGTTATATCAAAGATCAAAAGAACAACAATGCATTGCAAAGTCAATATGATATTTCTGTCTCAGAGAATGAGATTACTCAATAGATCAAACGTAACAGAGTTGTGATGTAAACTAATAGAACATACCAGATTACCAAATAAAGCTGATAAGCAAAACCACACATGAACTACAAATATAATATACAGCAGCAGCACAATCCACCAGAGGCTGCGCCCTTAGCTGCCGACGGGCACTGCTGGGCTACTTCAGATGAGAAAAATGAGTAGCAACTCCCAAATCATATATTAATCATCAAATTGTGAAATCATTACAACAGAACAAGCTCTGAGAATTACAACATGCAACAATCTCCTTTTCCTCCTATTCTATCATGAATCCTTACTTCTAAATCTCTAATTCAAATCATCATTTTGAATCCTTAAGTCTCCATCTCTAAATTCATCATCCCTCTCCAAATTAATCATCATCTTCTTTGATCTCTGTTCTCATTTAAATAGAGAGAGATCAGAGAGAAGTTACAACAAAGATAATTACAACATGATTTCTATTACAAAATTTGATTGATTCTAACCAATTGATCAACAAGAAAATATATTTCCATTTATCTTTCAACAAGAGCAAGGTGAATTTGGCTTTGCAGCTGAGATTTGGAGGATGGCCGCAACAACAAATTTGAGAAAATTGTGCTCAGAGAACCCTAGGTTTCTCTTAGTAAAAGCCGAATTTGGGCAATCCATTCTTCATTAAAGTTAACTGGGTTCGTTCTGGACAAAACCCATGTTCCGGATTTTCCAAATTCGTCTTCATTTGCCCAGAATCTCAACCGCAAAGCTTTCACTTCTTATTCCAGCACATTTCTCAGTTGGAATGTTTAATGATCAAATCTTCAATCTAGAAGTTGTATTGGAGGCTAAAAATGGTGAATAATGTTCCAACCAATTTATTAAAACTATCATTGATAAAATCATGCATAATCATCAATTTATTAGGAATAAAGGAAGATAAATAATATTCATCCATAAGAGCATAAATCATTTATAAAATGCTTTAAATGATAAATTATAACAAATTATATAATAGAGAAGAGTAAAAATGTATGAAATAAGTGTTACAAAGTGGTCGTATTCATGGCCCAACATACTCCCACACCGAATATATTGCATGTCCTCATGCAACAAAAACTGAATATATTGCATGTCCTCATACAACTCAAAGACAAAACCCATGTATTAACCAAGAAATAAAATTTGTTCATATCAGCTTATGAAATGGATAAAACAAATGAATTCTTCCTCAATTAATGAATATTCAATTTGAGCAACCTTGATGAAGGCATAACAATTAAGTTGCAGCAAAATATGATATAAATGACAACAACCTTCAGTAACCATTTTCCCAAAATCTACAAACCAGATTTTGTTGAAAATGTGCAAGTAGATTTCAACTATATTAATGCTTCTATGATCCAAGAATCAAATCGTTTTGATGCGCAGATCATGAGATATAAACAAAATGGTTGTAGGTGAGAATGCATGATTTCCAAAATTTTATGAACCAATTTAATTTGAAATGATCTGGGTTTCTGTATTTTAATGATACATCTGTGTTATCCAGAAATCACAAGAAGTGAGTTCATAGTTTTAAAAATATTAGGGAAATAAATTTCTACACTGAAATTTTATGCCTTAAATGAGAAAGAAAGCAAAAAAACATCCATCATGTGTAGCAATTCCTCCCCCTCTGTGAAAAATTAGTATGGCCTCATGCGATGCTAGAAAACAAATTGAGGTGGTTGCTACCATATGTTGAATTCTATGCTTGGTGTTAAAAAATCATGGAATAAGGGAGGTGTTGAGAATGAATAAGAATAGTAATGGATGATAAAGAATAGGAATGACATGGTCATAAGAAAGAAATGAATGAAAGCAACACTCCCCCAAACCGAAAGATGATATGCCACGGAAAAATGGGAAGTGGTAAAAATGTGGAATGAAGGATGATAAATAATGCTCAAAATGGATTTCGTTAAATTATCCTAAATTTGTAATAAATCAGAAAATTATGCTATTTTACCTCAAGTTTTACCTCCAAAAAGAAAAATGTGGAATGACATATATGGACTAGCATTTGTTGAAGCTGATGTAGGTAGAGTTGTTGCTGAAAGTAATGCAAAAGGTGGAATCCAGGTAAGCACATCATGTTTGAAGAATTGTTCACGTCCACAAGTTGTTCGAGCCTCTTTCATTAGTTGCAATAGTGTGACCATGTTGCGAATAGAGTTCTTGCCCATACTTGTTGTTCTCCTGTAAACAAATCACTATTTTGCATACAATGTTCTTGAATCCATAGTGTTAGTTTTGAATAACAACATATTATATGCATCCAAAAATTTCAATCGAAATCTTTTGTATACATGCAAATTTGTCAAATCAACAAGTGATGGTAGAGTGCAGTAATCATATCACATGCAATTCTCATAATGCATACATTCCCCACTCCATTTGAAAAAGGGATTCCATAACCATAAAGCATATGAAAGGTTTTGTGCTGATGGCAAGGCAATGGAATTAATAATATATCAGTAAATGAAGTAGAGTACACATATCAATGATAGAACGGCGAGAGTTATGGTTATAATGAGAGCAGAGTGTGTAAAGATAGTTATGAATAAGAGATAGGACGCTTTGGATTCATGATAAGCTATGCGAAAGAGAAAAAGAACAACAATATGCCAAAAATATGCTTTACTGACGGTATTCTAGTTGAAAAACGATGTGATTGATTATAAAGCAATTGCTCATGCATAAAGGTTCAAAACAGGGAAAATTAAGGAAATAACTTCTCTGATAAAAATAAAAAATAAGAAAAGGGTATTATATTAATACTTGATGATAAGATATAACTTCAATACCATAAGTAGAGCCTCTGCTACCAGCAGGCGTCCATAGCCTCGGCAGGGTTTCTTTTTAACCCATATGAGCCATAATCCTGAATTTATAACTAGAGAGTTTCAGTGTTGTTCTACATAAGAGATCAGTGTGCTGGCGTGGTAACTAGATAACCACATTGCCATTCACTGGGATGTAGCAAAAGTGATCAGGCCAACTCGTGATGAGACCTCCTGTTCCAAGGATAATTTGGCTATCTAGTGGATCATAACCCTGCTGTGGTGGCCATAATGGGAATGTCACTTTGTTACAGCTTTATGAACATGGTAGGCTAGCTCGCAATGAGACCCCCTATCCTCCATCTCCGAATTTTTTTTTATTGTTATTACACATTTTTATGATAAAAAAGGGAGGTTCAATACTCCTTACGAGCAGGGATGGTGGAAGAAGTTGAACATGTCAATAGAAAAAAATATGCCCATAATCTCATTTATTATAGACAAAGAAGATTATAACTAGGAAGGGTGGAACCAACATGGTATTAAGATGATCAATCAACATCATGTTCAACAGAAAACAATGCAGTAGTATATAAATAATTGTGTCCCTTTTGGAAATAAGCTATCATCAAGGAGCTTTCCTATTAAAGATCATAACGTGAATGGTATTAACTCGCTTCAATAGAATCAATAATTCTTATCCTCATAAAAGTAGTGTACTTCATGCCATGAAAGGGAATCAGTAAAATGTGGTTGAGATGAACCAGGAATAATCCCATAAGAGGAAGGAAGGGTTGCTCTCTAAAATATTCCCAAAGTGTTGTTTCTTTGAAGGAACAACAAAAACACTCAAAAAAATGTTGTTTCATGTAAGGAACAGCAAAAGGAAGTGCACACCAAAAAGCAAAAATACACACGAAAAAGTTTTGTTCCCTGTAGGGAACAACAAAAAATGTATGTGAAAAAATGTTGTTCCTTAAGAGGAACAACAAAAATGCAAAAATGTTGTTCCTTTGAAAAGGAACAACAAAAATGTGAAAGTGCAGAAATGCTATTCTATTTCGAGAAGGAACAACAGCTGTTCCATATCGAAAAGGAACAACAAAACTTAAAAGTGCAGAAGTGTTGTTCCATTTCGAAAAGGAACAACAAAACATAAAAGTGAAAAAGTATTGTTCTATTCGAAAAAGAACAACAAAAAGTGAAAGTGCAGAAGTGTTGTTCCATTCGGAAAGGAACAACAAAGCATGAAAGTGCAAAAGTGTTGTTCCATTCAGAAAGGAATGGCAAAACGTGAAAGTGCAGAAGTGTTGTTCCATTCGGAAAGGAATAAAAAAATGTGAAAGTGCAGAAGTGTTGTTCCATTTAGAAAGGAACAACAAAACATGAAAGTGCAGAAGTGTTGTTCCATTCGAAAAAGAACAACAAAACGTGAAAGTGCAGAAGTGTTGTTCCATTCGAAAAGGAACTGCACAAAGTGAAAGTGCAGAAGTGTTGTTCCATTCGAAAAAGAACAACAAAATGAACTGTGGGAAAGGAGCAACTGACACAAAAGGTGTTATTCTTTTGAAAAATGAACAACAAAATGAAAATGTTGTCCCTTTGGAAAAGGAACAATAGAAACAATAAAAGTACACAGAAATGTTGTCCCTTTAGAAAATGAACACCAAAATGCACAAGCATAAAATGCAAGCATGCAAAGAGTGAATTAGCTGTTGACTGTATTGATGCCGAGGATGGGTTACAGTTTGAATGAAGCAACACCTGAAACATGAAATATAAGAAACGACATTTTATTTAAAAACAGTATGTAAATAAATAAATTAAGTTACAACAACTATAATATTATGGAAAAAAAATGATCTCTTCGAAAAATGTTTTGGCAGCAAAAACATGACATGAATCTTCAAATGGAAATCAATTCTTTATTTATTCTATTATGAATCCGTTGGGTAATGGTTGGATAAAATTCCCTTGTTTCATTAAAATTTCTTTCGAGAATCACTTGTCCATAAATTGACCTTTTTCTCCTAGGCCCTGCAAAAAGCGAGTATCTACCTGCAATAAAACATTAAATCATGGAGAAAGAGAGGTGCGCGGGCTCCCCTAATCCAAGAATTATGCAAAAAAACTAACAATTAGTTACTCTGTAGAACAAATCCATGGAGAAAATAACAAAGTAAAATTTATTTGTTACCTGGGAGAGAGTAGTGGCCAATTATGCTAACCTACAGCGTTTTAATCACAATTTTTTGTTTTTCATCGAAATTTAGTGATTCCAAAGCCAAATGAGAGCTAATTCAAAGGTTAATCTCCAGTAGAAACAGGTTTTAAAGATTCAATGATATGATATGTCAATTTTAGTTATAACAACCTGCATAATAGAGTCATTTTCGATTCCCGACTTAGACCAACAATTCATATTTCAAGCATAACTTTTTTGTTTGATGTCGGATTCAAATGATTAAAATTGGAAATTAAAGTAGAGTCATTTATTTATCTCCAATAGAAACAGGTTTTGAATACAAGAAGAATGGATAGGTCAAGTACTGTAAAGAACAGCCGGAAAGACAGAGTTTTAAGAGTGCTGATTTACGATAGACAGTCAGTATTTTGATCATAACATCCCCATACGATATCAAAAATGAGTGATTCCAATTGAATTGTAAACTAGAGTCATAGGGGAATCTACCATAGAAATAGGTTTTAAAAATTCATTCATTTAGGCCTCCAAAAACTGACTGTCCCAACTCTGTTCCTGAGCTGCCCGCTAAACATCCGGTCAATGTTTTTGTTCTAATTTTTTCATTTCAAATCAAAATTGAGTTATTCAAATTGGGTTGGAAAGTAGACATCAGGGGATACTTAGGATAGAAATAGGTTTTAAAAATATTCTCTTTTGGTCCCTCAAAACATGACTGTCCAAATTGTTTTTGCAGAAATTCCATCAAGCCCACAAGCCAAAAAAATATGATATTGAAGCATTTTTTCAAATTGGTGATAAAAGTGAAGAGTGTTTGTAGAACTATTATTTCCATTAAAATTCATCTGCATACACAAATGAATTAAAAAATTATCATCAATGTTGATTTGCATAGCATGTTGCAACAAAAAACAACTAGTTTTACATAAAAAACCAAAATGCATTTATTTATTCCCTTATTTATTTTATTTTCTACACTAAGCTATTTTGATTTGAAAAATGAATATGACTACGTATATGAGTACTTCCAGTGGAGCCATTTTTGAAATAAGTCTTCACGTATACACATACCCAAATTTGAAAAAAACATATTAATGAAAATTAGGGTATGAGAAGCCAACCTCTCTTGAAAAAATGGTATCAAAAATTGTTGAAGCATAGAGTGATGTTGCAAACAAATGATGGAGTGAAACCAATCTTAAATGTATCCATTACTTTCTTGATTTCCCGTAGCCATCATACCATGAAGCTCTTGGGCTTTTGAAATGACTGGTTGATGCATACTATAAGAAACCTCATTTTCTTCCATAGCTTCTACAATTTTTGAATCTGAAACATTCTGAATCTCATTGTAAGTTTTCTTTAATGGCGCATGTGAGATAGAATGGGTGGGAACGGTGGGTAAATTTGGTAGTTCAACATTGTAAGTATGTTGTACTGGTTTATTATGGTGAGGGTGAGGAACTAGTTGACAAGGAAAATGTGTAGGAAATGGAGCATTTTGATGATGTAGTTGATTGGGTTGTGTGAATGGTTTTCATGGGCAAGCAAGATGTTGTGGAAGAGCTGGTGAAGAATATGGAGAATGTGCTTGTGCTACAAGATGAGGGAGAGTAGTCCTGAAATCATAAGATGAACCATGCCAAACTTGTAGACAAGATTGGTGGTGGTTATATTGAGATTGACATGGCTACCCTAACACATTAATATTCCATAATGGATTATGCAAGTAAGAAAATGGAGAAAAAGTGTTTTGGATGATACCTGTAGGCCATGATTTCCATGGTTTTGACCTTGTTGCAACTTCCTCATCTCTCTGATATGCTACTTCCATCCTAGATAAGGAAGAGTGAGTATCTATGAGATGCTCCTTTCGGTCATGAGGGTAAAACACTTCATCCAATTCTTGATTTTTTTGAACCTGCAAAGCATTCAATTTTGAACTTAGAGAGATAATAAAATCAACTTTAAAATTTTCAAATAAAGCATTGATTTCAGCTCTTATGTCTCATATTCTTGTAGCAGATTTGGAAAATAAAGAACAAACATCTCTAGAATTCTTACCAGCCCTGGAGATTCCTCTTGAATACCTTATGCACAACTCACAAACATCATCATATGAAAACTGAAAAGCATCACCTTTTCCTATCATATTTAAGAGTTCTAAAAATTTATCTTTGATTCCTTTAAGAAGGAGTGTTTTTAAGATCTCTTTTTCCAAATACTTATATTTTGATTTTTGAAGGTTGTATTGAAATCGATCTACATAGTCCT
>APFE030889434.1:23401-33918 GCA_000404065.3 Pinus taeda | reverse complement strand
CTTCTAGAAACATCTAGAATTAACCCAAAGTGAGTTTTTTAGGATAAACTTGCGCCTTTTTGACTTTTACAGGGGTACACACCCACCCCTTTACAGACAGAGTGTGCACATACGCAGGTAATGTGAACAAAGAGTGCGGGCCCATAGGCAAAAGTGAGAGAAAGTGCGGAACTAGAGTTTTATTGATTTTCAATGTCTTTCTCTCATTTGAAAAGCTTGACATGAAGAGCTAAGGTCTAAGACTTGCTTAGGAGGCCAGTATAAGTGATGATAGACTCATATTAACTGCAAATAGTCATGGTGACGATATTTTTGTGTAACAGATTGCTCCCTAAACTGTGAAGTCTGTAGTAGATGAGGATTTCATTTATCATTTAGGAAGAGTGAAGTACTTTATCATTTCGAGGATCATCTTGCGGAGAGCTTGGTTGGAACCTGTAAAAACATTCAAATGAAAAATATATATATGAGATCATATCATCGGTGAGGTAGACATTCCCATACTTAGATCAAAACTAACTAGAAAATTGACTGCTGCTCTGATATAGGAATGATCTTGTAATACATCACAAGTATAGACACATTTGTAGACACAGTATGGACGCAGCCATCTGTTTATGAATAGTCTACAATATAATGAATACAAAATTCCTTGCAACATGGATGGTGGAAACTAGATCCAGGGTCTTCATTTCTACTTCCTGAAATAGTACGATTCTATCCATGCGAGTGAATGTGTCGAAGTCAAACATGGTAGAAACCACTTGATTACCAGTCGATGATGTAAACTGTTAACAAGTGTGAGAGAAACCACCAATAATGACAATGACTCTCAAAGTACTCAGTACAATCCATGAGATGTGATCAGCTGTGTCGATGTCGAACATGTCACGGAATCCTTCGATCGAAGGTCAATGATGCAACCTATTGTTGAAGGCGAGAAACCTGCCATTGGGGCATGCAGATTCCAAGGTACTGGTGATTTCTAGATCATCTTTCTAGATAAAGAGCTGGAGTCGATAGAAAGCGATCCGTCGTAGGCAAGCCTACAACATGAAATCATAGATTAAGTTTGAAGAAATTTAGTTGCAAGGATTGACTTAGGGATGGTCAAGATGGTTGACAGATATTTTTCAGATGAATGGCTTATTTGCACTGACCTCTTGGACACATAATGACATGGCAGATGGTTTGGTGACAATTGACCCAAAGTTAATACCCAGAAACTGGCTGAAGACTTTCAATGTGGTTTGATCAACTGTTAGGCAAAGGATTTCCCAACCTAGGTGAATGAAAGTGTCGTGTTCAAGAGTGGTTACAAAGTATGACAAACAGGCTCATTTTTCTCTCTTTTCCCCCACCATTTCTGGCAAGTACCTATTTATTTTTTACAAGCTCGAGGAGGATAACATGTGCTTGATTATAAGCTCATCCTTCAGATGAGTCCAACTTAGTTTAAATTAAAACCCTAAGAAGGAGTGGTCCGTTCCTGTTTGTAATTGAACAGGTCATCTACTGTCGAAATTTAACGAGTCCAGTATAGGATAAACTCGACGTTTTTCATTTTTAGAGAGTCTGAAAAAACTTAAGAAGACTCCAGGGTTGACCTTTTTTGTAAATTTGTGTCTCACAAGCCGAAAAAAGTATAAAATAATACTTGAGAGAACCGCTTGATCTTTTACGACCAAGGAGTACTTTTCGTAATTAGTGCCTCTGATATGAAAACGTAAAAAAGCGATCAATGACAGGTCATTTTATGACCAATATCGAATTTGAAATGACAAAAACCCGACAATCTTTTCGTGTTTTTACGGTCAGAAAAGGGCTGTAAGAGGACCGTCTTTTTAGTTCCGTTTTAACGAGCTTAAAAAGAAAAACTCGGAAATCTTTTCATTTTTTAGGAATCAAAAAAGAGCTTAAAGGTGACTCTAATGTTTTTTCCGTTGAAAACGACTGATTTTGCCTGAAAAATCCGTTATCCTGAACAAAAACTCAAACATTACTCATACTTGTTTAAAATGGGTAAAAATGTCACAAAAATTACCTTTTCAAAGTGAAACATAAACAAATTTGCAATTTATTTACTCAAAAAACTTATAAAAAGGACTTTTAACCATTCATTTTTACTATTTGAGATTTGGGTGAGAAAAAAGGGATTTTGACGAGAAACTTCCCATGAAGATTGCGAAAAATCCATCTGTCGGAATCGAATACCATCTCCTCCAGGTAATCCACATCATCCTACTCTTCATTTCTATCCATTTCAAATTGTTTTTTAGGGGTTGATTTTTATTTTTAGGAGGTTTTTAGGTTTCAAAACCCTTGCGCGGGGGCCTGCGGGTTTACCACAGGGGACCCGCGTACCCCAAATTTTTTTCAATGGGAAAAAATTCAGGGGTACGCACCTGCCGTGAAGAAAAGGTGCGGGCCTCATGCACTGTCCCTAACAAGAGGGTGCGTACCCCGTGCAAAGGTTTTTAAAACCTAACTAACTCAAAAAATTACCCAAAGAATTCAATTTTATATATTCTACTTCGCCTTTTTACTGGATGTAGGATAAACATCATGCTTGATTGGCGAGAACGGGAGCATGAGGACGTAGATCTTGCCGCGATGAATCATCAACCTTCAATTGATGCATTGAAGGCATGTGGCTTGTACAAATCCTGGGCCATACCTGGCATGAGGGCCCAGGTGGACTTTTTGCAGTGGCTCGTTGATAGATGGAGTATACAGGACCAGTGCTTCTTTATTGGTGGGCACCAGCTTGAAATAGAGCCAGCAGACATATACTTCTTGACTGGCTTGCCTAGGAGAGGTGAACATTTGACTCTATTCGGGGCTAGGGCAGGTGGTCAGTCTGTCGAGAGCCTCCGGCTAGAGTACTGCAATGTTCAGAACCAAGACAAAGGGACAGATATCAAAACCATATCCCGTCCTGAACTCATGGTGATTAGATTTACAGTTACCAGACTCTACGGTAGCGCAGCACTACACATAGCCACTGGATCCAGATGTGGATGGCAGTTGATTTCTTTCGAGGCACCATTTTCAACTGGTGCGATGTTGTGTTGGCTAATGTGAAAGGCCAACTGACTAGGGCCAAAAACGGACAACTGAAGACCTTTGGATATGGTGCTATAGTTGTGAGTTTTGGTCTAGAGAGGGTTCTGATGTTGATCCCATAGCACCTCATTGTTGGAGCTGGGCTTCCTCGAGATCCCAAACTGATGCGATGGGTTGCAGTTATGGCCCGTCATCCTGATGAGGGGACCGAGGTCGTTCGGTTCAAACCTGAGTATTTCCAATGGTTGGAGAACCAGGTTTTTTCTATCCAGGACTTTCTTTATGCTGGGGTCGATTTTCGTTGTGACCCAGACATGGCTCTTCCTCCAGGAGAGAAATGGGATGACTCAGGTAAAATCATTTTCAACATTTTTCTAATTTAAGTTTTTTTGTTTTTATCTCGTCCCAAAACTGATAGTAAAAGTTTCAAATGTAGATGCGGGCCCACGGCGACCAACCACTCTCTGGCCTTACGAGAGGAAACAACCAGCTGCACCGGCTCCAGCCCCACAGGACGAATTAGCAGAGACTTTGGCCGAGTTGGAGAGCCATCTAGAGTGCCTGACAGGGGACATTCTAGAGACTGGCATAGATGACATCCCTCGTCGACTTCAGCGCTATGTGATTGGGGTCCTAGGATCTTTTAGGAGGTTCCTTTTTAAGGTGGCCCGTGCAGTGGTTTCGTATCGAGATCATCACCAGTGATGGGATGATCGCTATTGTAGTCACATATGACATTTTTGCTTTTTGTACTTATCATTTTTGCCGATCATAAGGTGTTTTTCAACCTATGATCGAGGACGATGTATATTTTGACACACTCCTATATTATATCACTATTACCGGCTTATCTTGTTAAACATGTTATGGAATGTTTTTAAATTTACTTGTATGATTATTGCACATGTCTACTTAACATTTGAGAAGCAATTGCATCCGCTAATGTATTTAAAGACCTTGGAATATGTTGATATTCAATATAGTCAAATTCACGTTCCAAGAGACGCACTCTCAAAAATAATCTCAATAATGCTGGATTTCTAATGGCGTATACTCTATTAAGCTGTAATACAACGAGTTCAGAATCTAACCTCACTATCAAACTCCGAATCCCAAATGAAATAGATTCAGATAATAACTCAATCACTGCACTATACTCTGCAATGTTTTTTGTTGTTTGACCGATGCTTACCCCATGCATAGATACCAACTCGTCAGAGGGCGAATAAATAACCCATGCTGCGGAAGAAATATTCCATGTACTACGACAAGCACCATCAGCAAAACCAATGTATGTTTTGAGAGGCGTCGACATCTGCGATATCAAGAGTAAAACCAAGATAAGCAGGGATAATGACGAAAAACACTCTCTAAGCTAAGCACACTTTTTAATCTAAAACACACCAGCTAGAAAGAAAACTAACCTAACTAAAAATCTCCACACTCGTTTTAAGCATAATACCTCTTCAGGTAAAGACCATTTCTGGGTTTACCTAAAGAGACCTTGTCAAAGTCTACCAATTCATAGGCCCCTTTTGCTAGCTTTCGCTTGACAACATAGGGACCATGCCACATAGGCACAAATTTTCCAGCACCTAATTTATCATTTGCCTGATCGTACAATAAGACTAGATCTCCTTCCGAAAAATTTTGAGGGGTCACATTTCGATCATACTGAGCTTTAATACGTTTTGCATGAGATTCAATCGCTAATGCAGCATCGCGTCGACTCTCATCTAGCTGAGCCAAGTATAACAAACGTCTTTCCTCTTTGGAAGTGGTTGGAAGTAATTCGATGGCCATTCGCAATGACGGGATTTCACACTCAATGGGTAACACAACTTCCAGACCATAAACTAGTTGGAAAGGAGTGAACCCTGTTGACGTTTTTACTGAGGTTCGATACGCCCAAAGTGCTGAAAATAGCATGTTATGCCAATTTGACCGATGAATCCAAATGATTCGTCGGATCATGATGACTAGAACTTTGTTGATGGCTTCAACCAGACCATTAGCTTGTGGATAATAAGGAGTTGAACTGTCGTGACGCAAACCAAGCTGGCCTGTAAGTTCAGTCATCATAATGTTTCGAAAATGACGCCCATGATCATTGATAATCGCTTGTGGAACACCAAACCTAGAAATTATATGATTGAATACGAAAATCGCAGTTGTTTTGCCGTCTCCCTCAAATGTAGGCATCGCCTCGGCCCACTTGGTAAAATAATCTACCGCAAGGATGATATACGCATGCCCCCCGGCCGAGTGAGGGTTACATGTAATAAAATCGATACCCCATTTGGAAAAAGGACCAACAGCAATTATAGGGTGAAGAGGAGCAGGTGGAGCGCGCATCTTTCGATCAAAAATTTGACAGTTGTGGCATTTTCGGACCGCGATAATACAATCTTTAAACATAGACGGCCAAAAGTAGCCAGCGCGCAATATCTTTTGGGCTATGGCATACCCAGACATATGACCGCCACACGCTCCAGAGTGACAGTCATTTAGGACCCTTTCAGCTTCCTCATGATTCAAACAACGTCAAAAAACAGAGTCTGCCCCATGACGATAAAGAGTATCTCCAATAATTTTGAATTGTTGGGACTGGAATCGTATTTTTCAACGTTCCGACCGTGAAAGATCTGGCCGAAAGGATTGGGTTTGGAGATAAATGATGATATCCCCGTACCATGGATCTAAAGTGCTGATTAGAAACAAGGATTCGTCTGCAATGGGCTCCTCTGCCACAGTTTCCGTGTCAGCATGCGGGAAGTCACACATTAACTCCGCAAAAACCAAAGATTTCTTTGACTTAGAATTTTCAAATTCCAAGTCGAACTCCTACAGGATCACAATCCATTTGGAGTACTTGCCCCCCAGCAATTGCTTGGTCAAAACATAGATCATAGGGTTGCAATCAGAAATGACTATAGTCTTGCGTAGTAAAATGTAATAACGAAAACGTTGGACAGCTTGAACGGCTGCCAATGCCAATTTCTCCACATGTGAGAATTTTAGCTCAGTTGGATTTAAAGTTCGACTAAGGTAATATATCACATGTTCAGTACCGAAATCATCTTCCTAAACTAACACCATTCTGATGGTGGAATGGGAGGCAGCGAGATACAAGAAGTAGTCCCGGTTGTAGTTGGGAGGATGCAACAACGGTGCATGGGTCAACACGTGTTTTAGTGCATCAAAATATTTTTCAGCTATCTCGTCCCAAAAGAATGAAGTATTATGTTTCAACAACCGGGTAAAACCCTTTTTGATCTCTGCGTAGTTAGGGATGAATCGACGTAAAAAGTTTTCTTTCCCTTGCAAACTCTGGAGTTGGAGAAGACTCGAAGGAGGAGGCAATTTGATAATGGCTTCAACCTTCGAGGGATCGACGCAAATGCCGGCTTTCGAAACAACAAACCCCAGTAACCAACCCGTTTCAATACAGAAAACACACTTGTGGGGATTCAACCTAATCCGATAATGCCTACACCTCATAAAGATTTCTCTTAAATGGACGAGATGATCAGCTCGATGTAATGAATGAGCAAGAAAGTCATCGAGATAGGGTTGCCCAATGTGCTTGATATCATGAAAAGCATAAGACATGGCCTGTTGAAAATTTGCCCCAGCGTTCTTAAACCCAAAAGGTAATTTGCAATAAGCAAATGTCTCCCATGGACAAATGAATTCCGTTTTTGGTTGATCAGCAGGTAGAATATTGATTTGATTGTATCCGGAAAAACCATCCATGAAGGAGAAAATTTCGCTACCGGCACAATCATCAATGATTTGATCGATATAAGGAGTTGGGTAATTGTCCTTTGGACAGGCTCGATTACTGTCCCTATAATCGATACATATTCTTATTGTCCCTTGCTTTTTGTTAACAGGAACAATATTTGATACCCAATCCGTTAACGGGATCGGATAAATGAAACCTACTTTGAGTAATTTTTCAACTTCTGCTTTAATTGCAGCAACTTTTCTTGGGTGTATCTAACGCAAAAGTTGCCGGACGGGTTTAGCATCTGGGTAAGTTTTGATTTCATGAATAAAAATTGCGGGGTCAATTCCTGGAATTTCATCATATGACCAGGCGAACACGTTGCGGAATTCTTGAAATAGGGCCTTATATGTTTGAATTTAATCTTCCGTACAAGAGGCACCTATATGAACGTTTTCAACAATTCCAGGCTTAACCGAAATGTCAAGGGGAATAGTTCGAGAAATATTTCCCACGCTTAACTCAGAATCAGGATGTTTCATTGGATTATGAGCTTCCTTGACATATTCAGTTGTAAAAATTGATGAAAAATCATTTTCAAAACAATCACCCTCGGGTAAAAACGAAGATCTGTGATGAAGATATTTCCATGGTAACTCATCGACGCATAGGATTTCACGAATTTTCTCATCAGTTTGAAGAAGTTCAGAAAACGTGATTGAATCCGAGTTTGATGTTGATAGTGATTCCTCATGGACCACATTCATTAAGTCAATTTGGGTTGATGTTGTGTCGGAGAACGACTGCACGGCCTGATACGTAAGTTCATACAGACTCAAAGCCATAATAGTACCAAATGAGTCTATCTCAGATTTAGAAGGTATGCTCCAAGGATCATCATAAAAAGTGGTTTCTGATGAAATCATATGAATGGTTGCAGTAGAAGACGATGCGTTGATAGGAGAAAAAGGAAAAGTTCCCAGTAAACTGGAATCTTTAACTAGTCCTACTCCAACATCCTTATACGGGATAGTCGTTTTACCAACACGCTGAATGCTTTCAGCAGAGGCTGGGTCAGATGAAAAGTAAGACAGTTGGTCTAAGGTTATGATCTTTCCATTATGAGGGAACTTTATAAGTCGAAAGACCGATGAAATGACAACTGTCATAGCGTAAGACCAACTACGACCCAAGAGAAGGTTGTAATCTAGAGCGGCATCAACCACCTCCACATCTAGATTAATGGTTTTACCTTCAACCCATATAGGTAAATCCTGTAGAATGCTAAAAGGATGAAACCCATGGCCATCAAAGGCCTTTAGAATCGTCGGGGATTGATTTAGTGAAGGAGAACCAAATGATCTCCAACACTGTATCGACATAATACACGTTGAAGCTCCCTCATCAATCACAGTCCTATGAACAGGTCTGTTTTTTACTATCACTGGAATCTGGACAGCCATTTGATGAGGTAAGCGCGGTGTACTATTTTCTAGATCGAATATTATAAGGTTCGTGTCCTGAACGTCAACAGCTCCTATAGCCGACAAAAGTAATTTACTCTGTGCTGGACATGATTGCAGCACTTCCAAAGCCGACATTGCTGAAGGTGAAACAGCTAAATCCTCAACAATGTTATAGTTCTAAGTTTCTCTCGCATGTGGATTGAAATTAGACTTTCGAAGTATACCCTTGGCGGGTGGTTTGATTACTAAGTCTGGATTAGGTTTCTCGATCTGAAGTGGATTGGAACCGGGAGCTGAGGTTGATGGATTAGAATGAGAAGATTCTGCTTCTTTACCATCAACAGGACTTTTACTGCAATAATCTTGCGATCGAGTCGCAATCCTAACATGGGACATCATCAATATGGGTTCTTCATTGCACTTGAGGAAGAACCTATCATCTTACTGTCTTGATTTGGAAAAGGATCCTTCAAAACAACAAGAGTTTGGGAACCTTTGACAATTTTCGCAACCTCTGCACGAGGAGGGCAGTCTCTCGTAAAATGTTCTTCGTCACAAATGAGACAAGGATAACGAGGTTTGCATTTTTCATCAGTTGATTCTGCTTTTTCTGGTTTCTCTTTCGAATTCTTATCTATCTTATTCTTCTTCTTCCCTTTCTTCTTACCACTGGTTTTTGATTTAGCTGTAGATGACTCTACAACATGAATATCGGTGAAAAGTTCCGCGGAAGAATCTCCTGTCGGGGAATCTGGCAAGGTTATGATAGGAGAAGAATTCTTGGAAGACTTCTTCTTAATTTTGGTATTAACCATACCAATCATACCATCATCGGCATGAGACCCTGAAGGAGCTACAGCGATTTGATTTTGTTTGGGTAGATCGGGGATTTTCTCGTGTAACGTACTTGACTGAGTATAAACTAAGTCAAGGTACTATGCTTGAGCAATTACTTGCTCCTCAGTAACGACTTCGGCCTTAGCTACATCCTCAGTGATCTTGGGCAGTAAAGATTTTACAAAACATTCAGCTAAGATCTGATCTGGAATAAAAACTTTCACTAAACGTCGTCAACGTCTCCATTCATGAATGTGATCTGAAATGTAAGTGGACGTTGACTGCTTTAACGAAGTTAATAATTCTGTGCCATTGTCATATCTGACTGGAAACTAAAAATGAGTTAAAAACAAAGTATCTAACTGACTAAAGTTATAAAAAGTGGCTCGCGGTAACACAATGTACCACTTGGCCGCATGACCAATTAGAGTGCGGTGGAAAAGTCGTGAACGGATCGAATCATCTGAAATGGAATTAGACGCACACCAGAGGTGATAAGTCATCACATGGTTCGACGGGTCTTCTCCTGATTTTCCTTCAAACTTAGAAATATCACTAGGCAACTTATTTGGCATTGGCGGCCAAAACGGAAGATAGTTAATTGGATCGTTCGTAAGGCGCGTCAAGTCAGGCAAGTCCAAAGTTGCGATAAACGGTAACTGACGATTAAGGTCCCTAAAACTCTGGGTTGTGAGACCAGCTCCAGGAGGAGGATATCCAGGATAACTAGGGATTGGAATTGCATTTGGGATATTATATCCTCCTGGAAAACCAGGATTAATCGGACCATACTGGGGTTGCTGAGGTTGTTGATATGTATACCCAGGGTATGGTTGATACTGATAAACTGGTTTCTGCACAGCAGGACCGAATTGGTACTCTCCTTGGTACGATTGTTGAATAAATTGAGGTTGAGTGGTGACAACTGTACTTAAACCTGGTTGTCCTACAGGCATCTGAACTGAAGTGTGGACCGAGGGTCCAGACTGAGGTAAAGATGTCTGAGGAGTAGATACAGGGACAATAGAAACCGGAGCTGTCGATACTCCAGAAGAAGGTGGGGTAGATGAAACAGATGTTGCAGTAGTTGCAGCAGACGTTTGAGGCGGAGTACGAGGTGTAATAGGCCCAGACTGAGAAACTACAGTAGGTGCAGAAGTTTGAACAGTAGACTGGACTAGTTGCTGGGGTGAACCAAAAACCAAGGGTTGTCCAGTTTGAGATGACAACTGCACATTCGGTTGCAAGACCTGTTGAGATTGAGATGGATCACACACTAAATTCATTCCGGGGTACGGACCCATAACAGGTTGAGAATATTGAGGACCATAACCGGGTTGAGGGTAGGGTTGATAATTCAACGGTACATTTCCAGATCCTTGAACATATGATTGACCGGAAGGTGGTTGGTAACCTTG
>APFE030889434.1:9120-19174 GCA_000404065.3 Pinus taeda | reverse complement strand
GCCATTTTGTCACACGGAATGGGTCGAGGTTGCAGACAAGATCGACCTTCCTATATCTAAAGATATCTAGTGACAAGCAAGCCAATCAAAAACTATCTTTCTCTAAATATGCAATTAAAAACAAAGGCAAACAAGTGTTTTAGGCCTACCTTGGGTCCAATGCAAGTTTTTGGAAGCTTCGCTCCCTCGCTTCAAATGAGCTTCCTTGAAGTGTAAGTCTGCAAACACAAACAAGCAAACAAATTAAATAGCACCTGAAAGCCAATATCATAAAGCATATTCATCATAATGATCAAGGAGATTATGAAACAAACCACATAAGACAATTTGTTGAGAAAAATGAATCTGATTGTATTAATTCAAATGAAGAAGAACTTTACAACCTGTGCCTTGATGTTGTACAAGCTCCTCCCAGGGTCCGACAAGAATTCTCCTCTACTTTGACAAGCTTCACTCACTTCCCAATGAAACCAAAAGGTATGTGATCTCTCCTCTCAAGTTTAACTAGGAAGTCCCAATTCCATCAGCATTTACCCTCAAAATGTTCAGCTTCTAACCTCTCCAGCAACTGACCCAATGCCTTAATTTATAGTGCAATGGAGGGAAGTTACTAGGTCATCCTTCAAAGGGATAAAGTCCTCCTTCAAAGGGATAGCTCCTCCTATCAAGGGATTAGCTCCTTCTCTTTTGGGATGCATGAACCACCTTGGAGCGAACAATCCACGTTAAAATTCCTTCTAGAAACATCTAGAATTAACCCAAAGTGAGTTTTTTAGAATAAACTTGCGCCTTTTTGACTTTTACAGGGGTACGCACCCACCCCTTTACAAACAGAGCATGCAGATACGCAGGTAATATGAACAAAGGGTGCGGGCTCGCAAGCAAAAGTGAGAGAAAGTGCAGAACCAGAGTTTTATTGATTTTTAATGTCTTTCTCTCATTTGCAAAGCTTGACATGAAGAGTTGAGGTCTGAGACTTGCTTAGGAGGACAGTATAAGTGATGATAGACCCATACTCACTGCAAATAATCATGGTGATGATATTTTTGTGTAACACCTACGTCAGAGCACTAACAATTAGGTTGAGATTCTCGGACTGCTCAAAGCGTGTCAGCTGGCCCAGAGGAACAGAGGGGAAAACCTTCAAATCTTCAGGGATTCTAGAGAAGGGTTTATGGATACATTGAATAAGGCATGGTCCATCCATGTTCTTGGATCACCCAGCTATGTTTGGGAGCAAAAGATAAAAGCCACAAAAGCAGCCCTAAAGCAATGGATAAAAAAGCCCATAGATTCTCCCACTACCCAATGAAAACAGAGCGCAAAGCAGTTGTTAGATCTCCAAATGGACTTGGAGATTCAAGACATAATCAGAGCAGAAATTCATAGTGAGCAAGAACACCAAATCAGCACCCTTTAGACATTTAGAGAGGAGGAAGAATACTTGAGGCTCAAGTCATGCAATCTCTGGCTTGTGTTGGGAGACAAAAATACAGCCTTCTTCCACAAGCAAATCTGAACCCGTCTTCATAGAAACCACATTGCTGAAATCACCTCACTAGATGGGACTATTCTCAAAGGCACAACTCTGATAAAAGAGGTAGCAACCTCTCATTTTCAGCAGTTGTTCAAAGTAGAAGGCGCGGAGGATGATAAGGAAGCTCATGACTTCCTCAAGGACGTTCCAAGGATGGTTAACAAGGAGGAAAATGCAACACTTTTGAAGCCATTTGCTGAAGAAGAAATTAGCAATGTAATATGGAAGATGGAACCAGACAAAGCCTAGGACCTGATGGATTCTCAATACACTTCTATAGAATCTATTGGGACATCATCAAGGTAGATTTGTACTGAATGATTAAAGGATTCCTACGAAAATCCAACGTGGGAGGAAGCACAAACTCCACCTTCCTAGCTTTAATTCCCAAAGAAGCCAACCCAGAGGCATTCGACAGATTCATACCAATCTTGGTATGTAACGCGTCCTACAAAATTCTCACCAAGTTACTTGCTAATAGAATAAATCCTCTGTTGGAAAAACTCATCTCACCCAATCAAGGAGGGTTTTTCAAAGGCAGGCATATCCTGGATAATGTGATATTGGTGCAGGAAAACATCCATTCCAGCCATCAACGCAAAGAGGAAGGTATGCTCATCAAACTGGATATAGTGAACACCTTCGATCGAGTAAGGCACTCCTTCCTCCTCCAAGTTGTTTCTGCATTTGGTTTCAATTTTGAATTTGTAAAACTGAGTAAAGAATGCATTGGAGAACCTTGGATAACCCCTCTAGTAAATGGCAGGCCAGAAAATTACTTCAGATTCGAGGGGAATTAAGCAAGGTTGCCCTTTGTCCCCCTTCCTGTAGACTCTCTAAGCTTAAAGCTCATAGATCAAAAGTTTAATGGGACACTTCCTGGCATCAAGGTGATAACTGGAACAACCCCAATCAATCATACCTTGTTTGTCGATGACTCTATCCTTATGGGAGGAGCCTCCATTAAAATAGCAAGAGCCTTCAATGGAGTAGTCCAAAGATTTTGCAGAGTCTCCGAAGCTATGGTCAACAAGAGGAAAAGTGCAGTGTACAGCTGGGCGGTAGACCAGCAATCTATACTCAGGATTGCCCAAGCCATGGACTTCACCAGATATGTCTCTTGGGAAAACTTTAAGAATCTTGGACTGCCTTTAACCTTGGGTTCCACTAAGGCCCCTCATTGGATGGAAATTATCAGCAAAATCAAGGCAAAAATGACTACTTGGGGTGGATAGTGGCTTACCACAGCCAGGAAGCTCACTCTGGTCAAGTTAGTTCTCTCATCCCTTCCTATCTACCAGGCTTCATTCCTTTTAGCTCCAAAAATGATCACCGAACAGTTAGAAAAGTTGATTCGAAATTTTCTATGGCAAGGAGGAAAGGGGAACCAAAAAATAATTCATATAGTAAGCTAGGACATAGTGAAAAGGCCAATATCTAAAGGTGGACTTTAGGTAAGAGATCCTAGGTTGACCAATTTGGCAATAGGAGGGAAGATCCTCTGGAAAATATTCTTAAACCAAAGACACCCTGTAAGTCAATTTCTAATTAAAAAATATCTGCACAGATTCTCAATAAAAAATATGGAAGAAGGAGCTTCCCACAAAGGAACCACATTGTGGAAGTTGTGCAGCCAAAATATAATTGTTGGGGAATCTAGTTGGCAAGGAATGAAGCCATTTTCAACAACAAACTACAATCCACCAACTAAGTGACTTCCAAGTCCAAACCTCTGTTGCTGGAAACTTTTGAGAATAGACCACATAAGCCTGAAAATTCCCTACTCCCTGAAGAGCTCAGTTGGATAGGTGAATCCCTGAGTCGGGCCAGCATCAAAAAGAATATCTCCCTGCCAAGTCACAATCTAGAGTGGCGGCTTTGGATCTCTGAGGAGGATTTTAAAAAGTGGTGGAAAAATCAGGGGAAAGTCACAATATTCTTTGATGGAGCCTCCAAGGATATCAGGGGCTGGAGGAACAATTTACTCCAAAGATGGGCACAAAAAGGATAGTTTCAGTTGGGGCCTAGGTCAGAGCACTAACAATCAAGCTAATATTCTCGCACTGCTCAAAGCGTGTCAGCTGGCCCAGAGGAACAGAGGGGAAAACCTTCAAATCTTCGGGGATTCCGAAATCCTGATTAATATCCTTAACACAGGCGACCAACTCAATAGATCTTCTCTAAACAAGACCCTTAAAAGAATAAGAAAGATGACTCAAAATTTCACTTCCTGTTCATCCTACCATGTCCTGAGAACTTTGAACAAGGAAGCTGATATATTGTTCAACAAAGGATGTCTTCTAGCTCAAGGTATGCTGGCAAAAAACGATGAAGAAGCTGAAAGGCACCCAATTCCTTAACATAAAAGGAGAGTTGAACATGGACAGGATGAGTTTGAATCCCTATGCATAAGTCCTGTCTCCATGAAATTGCAAAACTTAAATGAGTGCAGAAGAAATACGCAGAACCAAGGCTCTGGCACAAGCTGGCAGTCACGGACAAGAAAGAGTGGGAAAGTGGCATGATGGATTAACATCGACCAAAACTGACAGGTAAATAGTTTATCGCATGGGCCATCAATGGTTTGGTGTTTTAGCAGGGTGTATAATTGAATTCAAACGGAGGTCGGTTTTACATGACGCGGGGAGTCGTAAGCAGTTTTTATCACACCGCTTTTGGTTGTTGGGCGTAATTCTCAAAATGGGCACGATGTACTTGAGGGACTGATGCGTGGTAGGACAAAACCGCCCTTCTCGCGCGCTTCTGAGGTGTTAAGGGTCAGACAACAAGAGATGCGAAAAGCGTCGAATCCGAGCAGGGGAAGATCTATGGCTATCGCGCGTTGAAAATGGAGGGGATTTAATGACGGGGGGAGTGGTTTGCGGTTTCATCACACCACTTCTTGCTGTTGGGCAGTATTTCTTAAACGGACACGATGTATCTGAGGGAATGATGCGTGGCAGGACGAAACCACCCATCTCACACGCTTCTAAGGTGTTAAAGGTCGGACAACGAGGGACGCGAAAACCGTCGGATCTGGGCTGGGGATGATATGATGGTTATCGCGTGTAGAACATGGTGGAGCATTATGACAGAGGGAGCGGTTTGCAATTTTCAGCGCACCGCTTCTGGCCGCTGGGCAGTATTTATTAAACAGACATGATGCACCTGAGGGTTTGACGCGTGGCAGGACAAAACCGCCCATCTCGCGCACTTCTGAGGAGTTAAGGGTTGGACAGTGAGGGACGCGAAAAGCATCGGATCTAAGCGGGGGAAGATCTAACAGTTATCACGCAATGATTATGGTGGGGTGTTAACCATGTAATGGGGTCGGGTACGGAAGAGTTGCGAGACACCAAGGAGGTGGGGCAGGATATATATTAATATAGTTTAATATATGTGGGTTTATATTATTTGCGTTGGGATTAATATAAGTGCGGGAATTATATTAAGTCAGGCAAGTTTCAAAGAAACAAAGAAAAGCGGAAATGTAAGACAGGATATACGGAAACCAAGAGCAAAGCAAGAGCACTCAGCGACTCCAAAAGAATCAAAAGCAACAGCTAACTTCTTATAGTAAGCCAAATTATGAGGATTATAAAAAATCCAGAAACCTCTCAATTGACTGTAGTACAAGTTGTTTGTCCATGCCCAACCTCTTCTTATAAATAAAATTCAACCGTTTTTGTTAAAAAAAATAAAAATTATTGCATAAACAATTGTCAAAGAACCAAGTTTTCCATTCAAGGTCAAAGCACACTAAGATCAAATACAAATAAATTCAAAGCATGGTGCAAGATGGAGCCATGAAGCTACATTATATCTCCATTGACGAACAGGGAGTTGATATGTTGATGAAGCCTCTTTCCAAAGGAAAGCTTGAGTATTTTTTAGACAAGTTAAGGCTTGTGGATATCTCCTCCCTCATTGAGAGGGAGTGAGGATGGACACTGTGTTCTCCATGCGTCATGTACTATGGCCAAGACTAACCATTGGAATTATAGTACATGAACACAAGAACGGAGAATGATGGATTGTATAAGCATTAAGGACCGACATTCTTGAGATTTGTATTGTGATCAAGACTAATAGTGGTAAGAGTCAAGTACATTGATCTAATATAAGAATGGTCTGGAGGATCGAAATTTCCTTTTGTCAAGTATTGTGACAATGGATCAGGCAATGGTCCTGTGAGAACATACCTTGGTGAACAATCGGGTGGGGTATGTGCCTTGGAGAGGCGGTGTGGTGTCCTATTAATGCCTCCTAGCATTGTGATATGATCTAGTGGAGAGATAGGGCAGACTTGTCAAGGCCTTTGTAGTTTGATAATGTTTGTTATGATGATGTTATCATCATTGCTGCTTATCAATTTGTATCCTTTCTTATCTGAATATTTCAACTTGAGAATAACTTATTGACTCAAAATGAATACCTCCCTAGTTAAGAGGGAGTGTTGAAATTGTAACTAGATTTGGTCTTCATAATGTAAAATTATCTTTTATATTTCAAAGAATGTTCTTCATGCTCAGAGTCAAAAGGGTCAAAAATAACTTATTTTGAAATAAAATACTATTTATTTGATTCATTTCCCATTTCGACATTTGAAAGAAAAAGAAGTCCAATTTTATTTTTATGTCGCAAACCCACAAGATCTTCAACCTAGCCCTCCTTGACAAGTCGGCCCAGTGGAACCTATTCGACCCTCCTAGACAGTTATATATAAGAGTCAAGTTCAACCTCTTGGATTCATTCAGTCATCATCACATCATCCATCTATTTCTGCACCTAAACAAGAAGAAGAAGGTTGAAGTCAAAGGAGAGAGAAAGATCAAAGGTTTTATGACCTAATCCAGCTCGCACATGAAAAATTGTTGAGGTATTGTGGGGCTGAAATTCAGCTTCTACTGCAGGGCCAAAATTTTGTGTTTGACCAAATTTGAAAGGGACCTTTGACTAGCATTGACTTTAAATTATTGGAGGAGACTTGGAGGTGGGTTTTAATTGGAATCTTTATGGCTGACTTGGTCTTGGTATTGGGTCTTGTATATCTCAATTTGATTTTATTCTATAAGAGAAGGATTGTTGGGTTTCCCCCTTATGGGGTTTTGCCTTGGCTTGGAGCCTAATTTCTGGTGTTTCTTGTCTCCTTGTGATCTTTATGTTTTGAAAATTTGTATAATTTCTTGATGAAGAGAAAATAACAAGTAATAAGAAAGCAACTAACATTCATAATTAATTATCAAGAAGAGAAATCAAGCCTAATCTACACTACACTTAGTTCCTCAACACAAGTTAGCCTAGCAAAGTAAAGCTTGAAGGCATAGTTACAAGTCAACCTAGCAAAAGCTTGAATCAAAGGTTTATACATAAAAGGATTAGGGAGCATATGAGATATAGATTAACCAATTGAAGAAATGTGATCTGAGTAAAGGTACATCAATAAAGTAGATAAAGTTCTAAGGCTCGAGAAATGATGAGTAGTCTAAGTATTGCACTACAAAAGTGAAGAGCAAAATTTCTAGGAGTAGACCATCATGGAGCAGTGAGGTTCGAGGAGTAGAGAATATGAAAGATTTGAGGCAAGGAGAAAATGTGTGGCATGAAAAAGGATCAAAAAGGTTCAAGACAAATATTTGAAAAATATCATAGAAACCTCAAATTTCATTATCGTGAAAACCTCACAATTTCAAGAATTTATGAGGCATTGTCATTAATTAATGGAACAATAAAATTGTTGCCAATTGATATTCCATTTTCCAAACCCTGGACATATTGAAATTTCTCATAAAAGGTATGTATCACTATTTTTCCAATATTTCGATAGCCCCTGGTTAGAGCCCCTAGTAGTGAATATGCTTGGATGGAGCACCTAAGGTCCTAAGGCCCTCAACATGTCCACATAAAAAGACTTTTATTAAAGCACGTTTCTTGTAGATTTATGGATATTCTAGTATAAGATAAGATCTTAGGCATATCCCTTGGTCATAGGGTGCTTGGGTGTAGCACCTAAGGGCTAAAGGCTCTCGACATATCGCCATATCATCATCTTAGCACAAACTTGCAGATTCTCTAATATATCGATATCTAGTAAGGAAACAATTGTAGAATTGGTCATAAGGTGCTTAGTTATATCTCTTAAGGCTTGATGCCCCTCAACGTATTGCCATATCAGAATTTTTAATAAAGTGATATTCATTCGATTTGTCAATATTTAGATATCACAATGGCCAAAGCCCATCATCTGATAAAAAGATTGTCATTTATTAACATAAATAATTGTCATCTTCCATACCCCAAGAGTCTTGGTTTTGCAAGATTTATCAGTATTAGTAATTTTGGGGTGCTTCCTAATATTTCCTATAAAAGCCAAAATTTAAGGTTCTACCCTCCAACGCCTAGTAACATTGTTTTATAAGGATTTTTTGTGTTAGTTGAAGTTCATCACATTGGGAACCCATCATACTGGAGCTTTTGGTTGCTCAAGCATTTCCAAACTTCTTGGTATCCTAATATACCAATATTTGTCAACTAGAAAGCTTGGTTAGCGAAGATTTAATTGATATCTCATAGAAAATTTTCCCATCTAAAGGATTGAAAAAAGTTGGATTTGAGAGTGCTTCCAAAGTTAATGGATTTCAGGATTTTCTCTCTAATATATTGACATAAAAATGCTTGGACACATTATATGGGCATATGATATGGTGCTACGATGTACGAGCACCAAGTATTGAAATTTTGAAATTGAAGGGAGTGTCAGTGTTCTGAAGTACAATAAGCATTTGGGTATAGCGCAAGGTTGTATGCTGAAATTGTAAATAAGCATTGGGGTGTTGTCGATTGTGAACTAATGACAATAAGTCCTTATGGTTAACATAAAGTGCTTGGTTTGGTAAATGCCAAGTTTGTAAAATGGGAAGAAGGAAGCACCTATTTCAAAGTAACAAAATATAAGTTGTTTTCACAAGTCAAAAAAAATAGCGAAATTTAAAGAAGCATAGTGGACCATTGTATAACAAGTTACAAAGAAGATTTTAGTTGGGATTAATGTCTATTGTTGGTTGGCGTCAAGGTAAGAATTTCAAATCAGAATCACCCGTCAAATTTGACGGTTTAGGCAACTCTAGCACCTGTTCTAATCATTTTAACAAAAGATGTTGGCAGTTATGAAAAAAAATTGGGTGTATTTTGTTAACACCCAGGTTGTTCCCTATGACTCCCAAGGGAATACGGCCGGGGTAACCACTAACCAATCTTTGGACTACAGCTTCTAGCCCAGCTGTAATCAGAGAGGGCTCTCTCTTTAAGGTTTGTCTCTGTTCTATGGGGATTTTAGGCTAGTTATGAGGTGAAGGTTTTTTGGTTTATGTTTGGTTGGGAGGATGTTTTTCTGATAGCTTTGCAATGTAGTTCTGCAGGTAAAATTAGTCCATTGGGCAATGGGGTCTGTGGCTATTGGTTTCTTGAAATCCTGAGTTTGGTGCAGCTGGAGTTACAGGGCCATTTAGATACTTCATGAAACAAAATTTAAATTATGATGATGGAGTGCAAACAACCAGTGAAAAGCAATTAAGAATTTTCCACTAAGCTGGGATGTGAGAAAGGGATGTATTCCTCAGGAGCAAACTTGAATTCCTGAAACAATAATCACTGTGATGATATAGTGTGAAAGGGTAGCAATTAAGAATTACGCTTTCGTTACTATAACTGAAGAAAAGACATTCAAAATAGCTTAGATTGAGTTTAGGGTAATCTGTTATTAAATCCTGAAACTATTCTTTTTCCTTGCTATTAACTATTTAAACATAGGAAACATGATAGAGATACGAAAGATAACAAACACATAACAAAGAGTTACAAGAGAGACTTATTGTGCCATGAGATACGCAGGGATCCTGCAACTTTCAGCTAAACACCAGCAAAACATCAAGCAACACAGAGCTTTGGAAATTCCATCATCCTTTGTATTACTTCTCTGAGAGTTACAATGAAAGAAAAGCAGAATAGATACGAACAATCTCTTACATCCAATGTCCAACCCCTGCTAACTAACGCGAGGGGGAATATATAGAAGTGTCTCATACAAAATATCTCAGGTATTGATTCATCTGAGAGGTAAATATCTACTTTAACTCATACAGGAGTAGTAGATAAGAAGTTATTACAATCTTTTAATACAACATAAGTGCTCTTTACTCTTGTCAGAAAATTTTGACCTTTGGAGCTCACTAAGTCGGTTGAGCGCTTTGTTATAACTGCTGAATGACGTGTCTGTGCAGCTCTGTCCTCCTGTAGCTTCTCGGCCCTGTCACCTGTGACTGCTAGTGCTGTTGTGGTGGCCGAATATTTGTGCTGATTTGGCTCAGCCTCTTTCTACATACCTACTGATGTGTCTCTATCTTCCTGTATATGAAAATTTAAATATTTTCAAAAAGAAAAAACATAATTACTGACTTTGATTTAACAGTAATTGTATCAAATTATCCCACACATCCTGTGTAGGCAATTGATGCCTCA
>APFE030889433.1:0-22317 GCA_000404065.3 Pinus taeda | reverse complement strand
ATATTTTTTTTGTACTTATTAAAAAAAATAGACATTTCATATAATATATATATATAGTTAATTTTGGAATGTTTTATTCGTGATTTACTTTTTTTTACACTAGAATGTTAATGCATGCCCTATTGGAATGTGAGGGGTGGTGGGTGGGGCGATTTTTGATCATACAAATAAAAAATTTATGATAATTTCTCATTTTTAATTTAAGTTAATATGTTTTTATTATTTACTGATTTATGTGTTTCTATTTTTTAGGAAAATGGCATCAAAGAAAATTTCAGTAAATCTTTCTGGACCAAAGACTCTTAAAGGTGCATCTTCAAGAAACATTGGTGAACGAACTCCACCTGAGCTCATGACTATAAATCTTTCAAGTGCCTCAAGTGATAAGAAGATGATTTCAGACTGGAAGAATTCTCAAGAGTTGAAATTTCCATCAAGAATCTGGTATGTGAAAGAAAGAGAAATCACAAATGTGAATATATATCTATATATTGATATACCGAATAATAATGGAATTTTTGAGGTGATGGGAAGAGTCATAGATATGTGTTCGGTACCAGACACTGAAGTTGTTTACATACTTACAAAAGCTCCCAAGTCACATGAAAGGATTTAATACCGACTATCATATTCATTGTATGACACGAGAGAGGCATCTACAAAGTTTTGTAAACAAATCGTAAAGGAGCTGACACAAAACATCGTAAGTATTTTTATTATATTTGTATTTTCCGTTCTTGAAAGTGTCTCGCTATTTTTTTTAACTTTGTTTTTTATTGACATATGATATTTTGTTTGGCAGAATTTTGTTGAAAGTTGTTCAATTAGGTAGGGAGGCATTCATTTCATAGAGCATGATATCATGAAAGTTGTCAACAGCTTTTAATCAATGTCAGAAAAAGATATGGAAAATAAGAAAAATGTAGTAATTGATGATGCTACAAAACTACATCCAAAGAATTAGAAAAAAAGGCCTCTGGTGGATAAATCTAGCAAGGGTAAACAAGTTACTTTTGAGAACGATGAAGTTGAAATTGACGGTGAAACATATGTTGTCATTACTGAAGATGACATTGGAACTGAGAAGAGCCATAAAAAACCAAAAGTAACAATGCCCAAGAATAAATCTGTTGGGAATGTTATTACCAAGAAAAGTAAAGTTGAATATTTTGATGTAGTCATTACCAACAGTCAAGAACCTAGTGAAACTTCAAAAGAAAGTAGATAAATCATTACACCAGGAGCTGATTTAGAGGATGACATTATCAAAACAAAACAAAATGCCATTCGAGAGAATTTGACAAAGACAAACTTAATTGATGGTGGTCGCACATTTCAGCTTAATGTTAGGCAAACCTATAAAGAAAGTGAAGGACAATGTCAATATCAAGTTAGAAAGCCACATCATCTGCATGTTCACAACTTGAAGACATCAATGAGGTACAATCCATATGCTGATGTGGTTAGTTATGTGCTTCTTGTTGATCCACTTCAAGTTCCCAACAAAGAAGAATTTGATAAGTCAAAATGTTTTGAATACAATTATTATGTGCTTGGGGGGAACCATTCTGTAGAAGCTCAAAGAAAATTGATGGAAGAATATCCTAATAACCGAAATTTTGAAACAATGAAATGTATCATTTACGTTGGTTTATCAGATATAGAAGCAAAGTTAGTGGCATGGGATCATAATTTAGATAATGAATATAGGATTTCTATGACTTTCATCTAAAGGGTTAGATTATTCATAGTGAATTTGAAGAAAAATGTGCTGGGGATAGGATAAATGTTACTGCAGATTTCTGAAAGGAATGTTGTATGGAAATATGATATCAAATTGAAGAGAAAACCAATTCAAAAGGTGGGAAAGGTAACAAAAATAGTGATTTATCCAGAGGTGTTGATAACATTTTCCAATTGGCATTTAGAACTGGAGATGATTGGGAATTGATTGATGAGATTTTTAGCATGTGGGAAGACATTGCCATTAAAAACTAGAAGGTCAAAAAGTCTGAGCTATTGATATGTGGCAACAGTAAATTAGCTCCTGAAATGAAGTAGATTCCAGACGATATGACTCACACCTTGGAGGGTGATGCAAGGAGTGAAAGATGAAAAAACTGTCAAAACAATATTATTCCATGTGAGGTCAGGGGAATTATCATTGGAGGAAATGTCTGAGGAATTTCAAAAGTAAGTTGAATTATTTTTATTTATTTCTAGATTATAATTATATTTTAAATAAAACATGTTGTTCTTGGTAGTATTTGTTAAACATATCACTATATTAACTTTTTGTTACTTTATCTGCAATCACAAAGTTTATATGAAAATTCAAGAACAAATGGTTAGATTGTTGAATGAAGGTAGTTGGGATGATGTTGTACGCAACTATCCAGATTCAAGTTCTACATCAACATTAAAAGCCTTTTATCTTGCATTTAAAAAGGTATCTTGATTTATACATTCATTTTTATTCACCTATGTACTCCTTTTTAATTTATAACTTACACATATATTTGTTTATTTTATAAAATATGAGGAAGGATGATAATGGAGCGCCTGATAGTTTCAAAACCTTTATTGAAAAAATAAAGACCGAAAGACTGAGAAAGCAACGTATTAAGAATGTTCAACTTGATCCAATTCTTAATCATTTCATTTTGAATGGGCTAGACACTATTCAATATCAAGTAATACAAGGCCACTGTGAAGACAATGCTAAACTCATACCTAAAAGGGATTATGCTCTAGTCATTGCTGATATTCACCATCGTTTTAATATTTCAAACATTGACTATGATAGTGACCCTTATACTTATCAAGCTCTTAGTAAAGTGGTTGCGGGATTTGTAGAAGTCACGTCATCACCATTATGGAGATTTGTGACATTTCGTTCAGACACACAATTGGCAATGATATTGTCAAGCTTCAAGGGGAAAACAAATTCAAGGATGCAACTTACATGGTAAGACGTTTAAAATATATATTTGGTTAATGTTGAAAAATTTATTTATGTAAAAGTTAATTGAACTTTTACTTTTTCATGTTACCGGAAAAAGTCAAATATTCTTAACAATGAAGATCAATAATTTATAAATGATTGTGAGTTCATTCATATTGATAGTTGAGCAAAAGATGATAGCCATATGTCTATGATTTTTAATCAGGTAGATGGAAAGAGTCATAGCCAAATACTGACTTATGATGATGTTGTGAGTAAATTAACATATGAAGAGAAAGAAGTAAAAGGAGAGATAGTTAAAATTTATCAAAAACCACAATTATTGATTAACTATCTTCTAGACATTTGTTCAAATGAAGGAGATTGGGTTCTGGATTTATTTTCTGGCTTAGGTAAGTTTTATTATATGGAATTGAATTCAATATGTTATTTTTTAATTATTATGTCATTGTACTGATTTAGTTCGTTATTTCTTTTGTGCTTGATAATTAGGTACAACACTAGCATGTTGCCTTCAAAAAGGAAGAAATTGCATTGCAATTGAAATAGATCTAGTACAGTGCAATTTCATTCAGCAAAGAATTAATGATCTTCAATTTCTTCGAGATGCAATGCAAGAAATTAGGTTGAAGAAATGGGACTTTTGTGAATCACATGTGGAAAAAAAGGAAAAGGAACCCCAACCACCATTACATGGAATGTTTGGAAAGACATACATTGCGAGATTCACATACATCAAAGATCCATTAGAAGAGGAAAATGAGCAAAAGGAAACAGAAAATATTGTGGAAGAAGACAATGATGAAACTCTAGAGGATGAAGAGTTTGGATTACATGACATTGTTGATTAAATTTAAGTTATGCTTGTAAATCAAGCTTTGAAATGTTTTGACTTTGACATTTTATGAGAAGAATAAACACTCAATTAGGGTTGTTATACGTTCAATATTTGTAATATGTGAATTTCACATTGATTTTTAAGTTAATCATTATTTTTTGAAAAAAGAAAGTGATTATTATTATTTTTTTGACATGAAATTCATAAAAAAAACTATTATTTAACCATTTGTAGTTAAAATTATCGTATAAAAATTGTGATTTTGACATGTCAATTCTAGAAAAAAATTATCAAAACATGTAGTTTTTTAGTTATATTTATGTTTAAAATGGTTATTTTTATGTCCACTGTTAAAAAATATTGTTTTTTAGAAACAATTATTTCATGTGTATTGAAAAATTAATTAAGGATGTATAAATATGTAGAATATTGAAAATTCTAAATATCGACCTTCTAATATAAAAATGCAAAACAATAAAAACCTCACTAAAAAAGAAATTAAGATAAAAAACAAGAAAATGTGAAGAAAACGACCACTTCAAAAACTATCAAATTTACAAAATAATTATTTACATTTTATAGATTAGAAAATTTAAAGCCAAAAAATAGGTATTTTAAAAAAGGGTGTGATGCAGAATACTCACTTTTTTAAATCAGCATGAAAATCACTACCATTCTAAAACGTAAGGTACATCAAAAAATTAAAGTGCCAAAAACTATGCTCTAAAAAAAACATGTGTGTTCTGCATCACCCCTTTTTAAGATCAGGTAACTTTTTTTCTATCTCTACGAAATGGGTAACAATATCAGTTCCTGTTTCAAAGTTTACATAGATTGACATTCAACTGTCTCATCTTCTTCCGTTTCCTTTGATGATAAAACTATGTCTTGGTCTTCATCACCATCTAGATCTGATTTTGCATTAGATATAGCGTTAGGTGGTTTAGGGTCAGTTGATTGATTTATTCTAAAGTTTCTAAATGGTTTTCTCATAGAAGTTTCAGCTACCTACTTTTTTATTTCCACCATTTCATTGGACATATTTTTCAGAACCTTTTGTAAACCTTCCATATAATATAGGTCGTTAACTACTTTATTTTTTGAATCATCTTTGAAAGTAACCTTTTTGAATTTCTTTTCTTCAACAGTGTTTTTCTTTTCCAAAGCAATGATACATTTTTCAACAACAATCTCTTCCTTCATATTTTCTACTAATGTGGGTTTGGCAGCCCAATCAATGACGATGGCTATGTTTGAAGGCAAGGCAAAGATATACGATTCGCTTCAGACTTCTTCACTAGGCTTGGATATTGTTGGAATTTTATTCAACATTTTATTAAATTGGGAGTTGAAGTCCTTGATGGGTTCCTTTGATTCAAATTTCAGATTGGAGAGATCATTAATCAAAGTCGCTATGGACCTATCGTCTCCAAACTTGGTTAAAAATTGCTCCTGAAAAGCATCCCAGCTATTGATGGATCCTGGTGGTAATGAAAAATACCACGATCTAGCTACTCCTTGGAAAGTGTATGGAAATAGTCTAACAACATCATCTTCTTGTGCTACTCCATTCAAGTTTATTGAGGACATGAAATTGTTTATATGTTCTTCTGCTAATATGCCAATGTCAGGATTAAATTTTGGTAACCATTTTTTAGGATGTGGTGCTAATTGACTCAAAGGTGCAGGCATTGTGACGGCTCCTGGATTGGTCCATGGCCTTGGTTTAGGTTGTGCCATTGTTGCTCTAATGGTAGAAGAAGGTGAGGAGGCAGTTGAAAGCGATTGCGTAAAGGATGTTGGAGTATCTGTACCCTTTTGGAATATGATTTGGAGTTGTGAAACAAATGGATGACTTTGCAATGTTTTAGATGGAATGGATGATGATGAGGAAAGAGTCTCACTATCAAACTCTAAAGGTGTCTTCCTAGCTCTTTTTCGACTTGGCAGAGGAAATTCAGTTGGTGGAATACCAAGCTTTTCACTCTGTGCTCTAGTAAGAGGCTGGGATGGAATATATTGCGAAGTCACAATGCCTTGGGTTAGCTCAGACTCTTCTTGAGATAGTGAAAACCCTTGGAGATTATGAATTAAAGGTTGCACTTTAGGGGACTCAAGAGAAGAGTTGTCTGGTGTGTTTAGAGTTTTAGCAGTGGGTGTTGTATTTTTCTTTTCAACTTCTTCCCTAGAAATCTGAGATTTAGAATGTGAAGGAGAAGTTGGAGGAGATGGTGAGGAAGTTTTACCCTTGGAATGGACTGTAGATTTAGATTTACTCGTCATTCACAGTTCAGGCCCTCCTAGCGTAAAAAATGTTGATGCCTCTAAAATCCTAGCACCAACATTGGGGATAACCACCTAGTCAAGACATTAGTACAACTCCTTTTTTGTTTGGTATGGTGGCTTTGACTGGATATTATGGGACCAGTTTCCCATATAATGAATGGTTTGATGGATAATTGTTTTATAATGTGTAATAAAGATGATAAGTTCTTTAACCTATAACTCAAAAAATATACAAATATACTTATCTAACCCGGGTAATATATTAACAATGTGATTTGTGATTATTCCTAACAGATAAATAATCATATAGATGAATTACTGATCGATAGAAAGATGCATCCATATATAATTATTACTTTTTTTAAGAAATTAAACAAAGTAATTATAAAAATATATCGCATTCATAACAATATATATCACTGACATATATCTTTAAAGTATAACAATTCTAAGTCTTCAAAAATTACATAATAAGAATTGTTTCAAGAGCATACATATATCGACAATAACAACTTTTTAGAATGAATGCTTCATCAATAGTGATACAAATACCACATGCATGTGTGTCTTTCCAATGTAAATAACACTTCGATTCGACTTTTTTATTTGAGAAATCTTCTAGGAGATACAAAAGTGCAGATCTTGAAAAAGTTTCCTCACAAAAACATAGAACCTTGATCCACTACTGATAAAAATATATTTAGAAGTACAAAAGTGTAACTTCTCAAGTCAAGTTTTTATGAAAATTGAGGACCCTTACTTAAAAGACATAAAAGGGTTTAAATAATAAAATAAAAAATAACTGTCAATAAAAATCACTTTGAGCTATTGAAACTAGAAGCATGAAAATCTGGGATTTGATTTATGAAAATAATAGTGCAATAGTGAACTGATTCATTGCATCTACTTCTTCTCTTTGACTTGCAGCTAATAAATTGAGAGCATTCCCTGAATTTCTGGAGGATGACTAAGCCTGGAATGTAGTTGACCTGCGTATGTCGCATCTGAAAGATCGGGAATGATGCAATCAATAGTGTTGGCAAGGCATTGGGTGGTCATCTGCTCACTATGCGGTTTGAATAGGGAGAATAAAAATGCATCCTAAATCAAGTTTTGCACTTTGCTGATTTGTTCTTCTCTGCTGGCGAGATCCTATCTCCATTGATTTTCTAGTGCTTTTGCCTTCGGTAGCTTTCCTGCGGAGCAATCGGAGATCAAGTTAGCTCCATATAAGCTGTCATTTACCAACTCGATCACACTGTTCATTGTAGCCCTTGCTCTGGAAGTAGCTCTTTTGGCCTTTATTAATTGTGATTCCCAATCTGTAAACAAGACTTCTTTGTGCGTTTCTTGGATTTTTGGTAAATTAGCAGCCATGCCTTCTTCTAAACTTTGCCAAGAGAGAAATTTTGTAACCTTATCATTTGCATTTTCAAATTCTAGCTTGCTATCAACTGCCTGTTCAATGAGGGATGTAGTAATGATGCACAATGGGTCAACTAATGATATTTTATGGAAAAGGATATTCAGTTGTCGAGATAAGGCTTTAGTCACTTCTAGGGCTTCTTTCTTGAATTCGTCAATCTTCAGATAACCTTTGAATTTCCGTACTTGTAATTACAGTTGTGCGATTTGTTCTTCTTTGGCCTTCTTTTCCTCGTGAAGTGCCACTTGAATCTTGCTGAGTTCTTGAGACAAATTTTTTTGTTTCTGGAGAGCTTGTTGATCGATCTTTTGTTTCTCCAAATTTAGCTATTCTGTCAGTTTCTCATTCTACTGTTTTTGCTTGGCTAGCTGTTGCTGAAGTTGACCGATCTTCTGTTGTTCCACTGTCGTTTGCTCTTCAAGTTGGGTGATACTTAGATCCTTTTCTTTGATCGGTTGGCTAACTTCGGAGGCCTTGTCCATTGTGGTGGCTGTATGGGCACCTGCATATTGAGAAAATGTAGTTAAATCCTCAGAAGGATTGACTTCTGAGTCTTTCCATACCAGATTCATTAGTTTAGCTTCAGGAGTTGAGAATGGTCCCTGATCAATTTTCTCTTTTTCCTCTGTCTTTTAACTACAATGCCATGCTTTGGACTATAAAATACATCCAGGGGTGGTATTTCTTCCACCCTCAATCAATCTCTTCTGAAGGATTCTCTAGAATTATTTCAATATCATACTGAGTGTTCACAGTGCCGACTGCCCATTCAATTGTAATACTAGTAACAATGGGCTCCTCTGTTGTGGGCAATTCTAGTAAAATGATGTTTTGGGAATCATTCTGGTTCTTGATCTGCCGATTGAATTGCTCCCATTTCTTGATTAAGTTGGAATCAATATTCACATAGGTATATAGGAGCTCGCTGGTTTTTTCATTTGTCTTCTCCTTTTTGGGAATCTTCCTAGTAGTGTGTTCTTCATTATGGCCTTCTTGCTACAATAGTGGTAGTGTTCAATAAATCCAGAGGTAGTGTTTGTAACCTCTGTGTCTTGAAATTCATAAACTTATTTTTCTCCCCTGCTTCTAATTTGATCCCTGCTATATGTTTTACCTATGAAAATGACTTAGTCGAAGAGAACAAGTCATCATAGGCATCTTTCTTATGTTCAAATTTGGCAATTTTCACCTGAGTGGTAAAGTTGTAAGCCACATGTTTTGGGTCGTACTGTCTCTTATGGATGACTACTAACTTCAGAATTTTTATCTTTTCTGCTTCTTTCTCGACATGTTTGAAGTCATGCAGTGAGTAAGTATCACAACAGAGAGGAAATGTAGGCCACATTTGTTTCTTGGATTCCTTGAGGTTCCTGAACATTCCTTTCTCCGCTATCTGGTGAGATATTTCTCAGGCCAATAGCTTATCAGGAATGTACAATGGGAGAACATGTGGATCTGTGAGGCTGCCAAAAAGTATGACATAGGTGAACTTTTCTTCACTGAACCAACTACTAATTCATGTTAGGTCAATGATGGCCTCATCAAATAGCTGAGGAGTAGGTCTGTTGAATATGGCCTAATGGATTGGTAAAACAAAACCATGGAAAATTCTATATATATGATCTTTATGATGGGAATTCCACAAATACTTATGATAAATGTGAATAGGACTTGCACCTTGAGGAGTCCATTTCGAACCTAGAATGGGGAAATCAGAATTGAAACAGATGGTATCCATAATGTAGGCGCTCATATAGAATCAGGGTATTAGCTGTGTAGTTGCATACCTATTTCTTCTATAATAAAGAATTTGGTTGGCCATTTTATCTGATAACATAGTTGCCCAATCCATGATAAAAGAGTTAATTGCTGCTTCCATTAAGGGCACCATTTCTATGGTAAATCTAGCTAAATCAGAGGCTCTAAAGAGTCTACATATCACAACACCAACATAACAATAGGGAGATGCTAAGGAGTCCATGGAGTATATACCAGAGGATTCATGCTTATGCTTGTTTGGGAAATGTCTGCATTGCTTGATAGGGTCTGACTTTACCTCGTTCTCCTTGGCAAAATCATCTAAAAATGCCTTGCTGTAATGTTTCTGGGGGTCGAGCAAATGGTACATCTTCTTGACATCTTTTGCCCTAAATGTCCCGAACATCCTTCCATCGGCTATAAGGAATGCTCTATCAGTTATGTTGATACTCTCTATTACCCATCTCACCAGGTCATTGTATGGTAACACTTTCGCATGGGCTGCTTTTCTTTGGAGGAAGGATCTAGGTAAATCCTTAAGATTATTTTTTGATTTATCACTTGAATAAACCATTCCTCCTTCTTCTTCAATTTGGGTTAGATCCACGACTTTGAGTAGATTATATATGCCCTCCCATGAAGTCTTACCAAGGCCTAAACAGGTAGTATTAACTATCAACACCAACTTTGCTGGTTCATATTTTGCTATGACGAGGACCTTTGCTTTCCGAGATTTCTTAGACATTTTTGTTGGACTAATGATTTCATATTAGCTCTGCAAAATGAAATAGAAGGGCATAACAGTGGAAAAACTTGTTAAATGCTAATACACAACGCACAAGACTAACAACAATTAAGCATAATTGATGGTACAGATCTATGATATATTAAGCCACCACAGATCAAATCCTTGAAGGATTCAACCATAACTTCTTCTTAATGATTTCCTCATAACTTCCAATGTGAAACTTTAATGCTGTGATGGTATGTCACATCACAAATTTATAACATCCTTTTTAGGATGGGTATCGTGACTTCTTGATCGGTGATTAGCGATAATCACATATCATAGATTAGGAGATACAGGTGCCATGCTTAAATGGTTCCTTTGCATGGTTGTGATTGAGATCAGTGGTGAGTTGGCATCGGGAGGCGACATCCTTTAAAATCTATAAATAGTTTAAATTTTCTTTTTAATTGACTTATAACTTTAAACGCACATGTTCACAATACTTCATATTTTACCTTTATCGAAAGCGTGATATACGATAATTAAATAGCATCAGAAGATTTCAAAGGAGCTTTTGGGATGTCACTTATGATTTTAGCGATGTGCGATTGCAATCCGCTTATCGCATCGGAGGTTTTCCATGGAAAACTTGGGACATTTTCTTAACGAGTAGCGATATGCAATTTCTGATAGAGTTATCGCATCAGTGGATCTCAATGGAAAAATTTAAGTTCACTGTTGAGATAAATGATATGCATGATGCAACAATTCACTTTTATAATTATTTCCTTTGATAAAGATTTTTATTATAAGGTTTTATTATGACTCAAATCGGATCGGATTTTCTTAAAAGGACTTCCATGGGTTCAAAAGTCTTGCAAATTGTGATTGCAATCTAACCTACCTTAAAAGAAAATTTTTATATGACCTATTATGAAAATTTATTTTCAAACGTTTTATTGATTTTATTTATATTCTAAAGGGGACCCATTTCTTATTAAAGTCTTATATGATAAATTTAGAAATGGGGAGGGTTGTTGTATAGCACAACAGGTCAATACAAATATGTGTTCCTTCCCCTTATATCAGTTTTGCAGTAATTTATATGTGTGATTTCTAGATGAGGACGATCTTCTATAGAAGATCACTTGTCATCTTTTTCTGGCTGTGTTTGTGTGCAGGCTTTGGATCGGGAGTGGATGAAATAGACTGCTTGATTGGACTGCAAGGATTCTGCATTAGATCCAAAAGCCTTCACCAACCTGCAAGGAGACATGATACTTTCTCATACTTTGTAGCATCAGAACTTGCATCGAAACTACATGCATGGCCATTTGGAATGGGGATTGTTGTTAGATTGTATAAGACATTCTCTTTTGTTGTTTGGTGATCTCAATTGGGCAGGAGATCATTAGGAAATAAATCCTTGCACAATTAAATGAAACAATAATAACAATATGGGGATTACATGGGCACAATAATAACAATAAGGGGGATACACTAACAATAACAATCAGGGGCTACACTAGTATTATAGGGACCTAATAGAAGGAGAAGCATAATACATTTGTAACTGTGCAACAAGACCAAGAGTTTGAATTAAAACATGATGAGAAGATCACATCTGTAGGATTTGTAGGAGTTGGACCAATTGAGCTGGATTGAACTCAGGTGATGAGATGAAGATTGCAACTCTTGGGGTTGCAGACATTAGGGGAATTTTGAGGTGTAAAATGGGCCTCTTAAGGAAATTATAAAATAATAGAGGAAATAATAAAATAAGATTACATTACATCATCAAATTTTAGAGGGAAAAAAGAAAACTATTTTTCCAACTCATATTTTCAACTTATATCCCTATGAGTTTACTCAAATTTTGAGTGAAAACACTCATTGGATGTAGAATTTGATTCTTCATCCAAGGATTACCCATGTTGCATACTTTTGATGGACCTTGCTACATGAAAAATGAGAAATACATGAAAATTTCTTTCATGTATTTATCATATTTCATGTAGCATGGCCCATCAAAAGTATGCAACATGGGTACTCCTTGGATGAGGAATTAAATTTTGCATCCAACGAGTACTCCCACTTGAAATTTGAGTAAAACCTTATGGAGATAAGTTGAAAATTGACTTGAAAAAGTAGTTATTATTTTATTATTTTTAATATTTTTACTTTTTTACTCCAAAAATGGTGAATCATCCCCCATGGTTGAGATCATCATCTTGAATCCTATTGGTTCTTATAAAGTTTATTTCGGTTGTAAATTCTTCTTAGTAGCCTCATTTTAGACCTCAAAATTCCCCAAAAGAGATGGACCTATTGACTTGGGTTCCGAATTAGGTGATGACGCAAAGATTTGACTAGATATTGTGCCAAAAATGAGAAGGGAACCAAAGACTGCATGGCTCCAAGAATTCAATTAGATCAACCAAAGAATTCAAGTGGAGAATGTTGAACTAAGGATACTCCAACAAGAAGCAGATGAGGAGAAACAAATGTTACAACATCAGTTACAAGCCAAGGAAGAAGACTTGGAAAAGTTGCAACATAACAAGCCCAGGATAAAAAGTGATTCTTCAATTTCATGTTCTTTTTATGATGATGATTTCACTTCTTTTGAGAAACATAATATAGGAATTGGATCGAAATTTTTAAAGAAAATGGGGTATCAAGGAAAGGGCCTCGACATTAATGGCCTTGGAATTGTGAATCCCATCAAAATGGAGGAATTGCCTCATTATCAAGGACTTGGATATGTTAGAAAAGAGATTGGAGAATGCTCCAAGAAAACTAGTGAAAAAACAATGAAATATGATGGGAGAACCTCACCACCTTCTAGTGATAGTCAAGATTCCAAGGGAGGTTCTCCTCATTAGAGGTGTGCTAGGAATAAGCATTCGAAGATGGTCCAACAATTTTAGAGGAGAAAGAATCATCACAATCATTGCAAAAAGGATGGACATGAGAGAGCCACATGTCATATACTCCATGACTAGAAAGAACCTATGAAGGAACCAACTGGTGAAGTTGTTCAGCAAGTGAATCAGCCACAAGGAGATGACCCATTCACTTTGTTGAGTGAGAGATGGTTTTATTAGATATAGTAGTTTGTCATGGCCACATTTTTTAAATCACATGTTGTAAAATGATTGTAGAAGTGATGGTCACTGCTTATGAGTGCAACATGATGATGTTTTTGGCATTTTTTTTTATAGCTTGGGTGTTGATTTTTGTACTGATTTTGATGTAAACTTGACCAAAGAGTGTGTTATCAACTCTTGGCAAGTGTGGGGTTGTTTGAGTCGTGATTGGTCTTGTATGTAATTTGAAAAGAATGTAATATAGGTTTGCATAGAATGTTGGTGTTGGTTTGTCGCTTATAGTACAAAGGTGAAGGAAAAGGAAGTATGGCTTGACATGGCACTTATTGTGAAGATGACAGAGTGGTAGTAGGTTGTAAATTATATTTAATCTTTTGGTGGAATAAAATATCCTCAATGGGGAAGAATGACCTAGGAGGATCCTAAAAGTCCAAAATATCAAAATCCTCAAAATGCAGTGAAACCAATCTCAAATCAAAGAGCTCATCGTTCTGAATCCAACAACGTGAATGACACCTCAATACAAAATTGTATGAGAAGGTTGTGACCCACTCAAGTTTTTGAGAAACAACTAAAATTTTTACAAGCATGACCCACACGGATGATGATGTGGTTCTAATGTTAGCAGTGTAGATGTTGACATTAGCCATATGGTTGCTGACATCAGTAAGGTGACATGGTGGTATGGTCGGAGAGCAGCCAATTAGAAAGTGACATGTGATAGGTGATGTCAACATGACATTAGAAACCTACTCAGTAGCCCAGTGAGATGTACAAATGAATCAGAATGGGCCACGAGGTGCCCAATCAACATTTGTTGGTTTTGCTTAATAAAGTGACATTTTGCACCATTCCCACAACTAGCAGTGACCAAATTATCACCTAATTAAGTCCTGATTTATGATGCTAGTTGACAGGGACCAAGACATCAATGAAAGGTACAAGGATATAAAGGTCGAGAATGAGAGGCTAAAAGCCCAAACATATAAACAATACTTAAAGATGGAACCTACAAACTAGACAAGGCTTATATCAGCCTATGATGTTAAAGAAGGAAAAATGCAGATGACATTTATGAAGCCAATTACTTAGCAACCAAGAAAAATAGTAGACTTCAAAAAGATAGATTTTGAAGTACTGGCAAAGGACATACATCCTATTGACCAGATTGAGCTACACAAGCAGACAGGGGAGATGATCTTCTCCACCTTGATAGGGAAAGCCATCGTAGGCCACCAATTACAAAACTCCCTCAAACATATCAGCTAAGTTCCAATTGGAGAACGCCTCTTCATAGGAAAAAGACACCAGAATCAAGTCCTTAGAGGACTTAATCATTGAGTTGGGACACGATCCCAAAGATGTAAATGCCACCGAAAGATTGATAAAGAAGAAGAATGATGACATAGCTGCTTTGAAGAAGCAACTCAAGATTCCACCCCTACATCAGTCACAAATAGCAGAAGTCCTAGAAACACAAAAAGAACAAGAAGAGCTTACGGACTTGGTCCTAAAGCTAAGTGACCAGTTGAAAGAAACAGAGAAGGAGCTAGACATATTGATTTAGTCCAAACAAAGTGACTTGGACACCACTTCTACAACTGCCATTTCCATAGTAACAACTGTAGTTCATTCAACATTGGCAACATATTTGGCACCAACAGCTCCACCTTCCACAACACTACGAGTCACAACTGAGTCTACAACAGTAGGTACTTCAACAGAGAAAACAACATAGCTAGTGAAAGCCATGGAGGAGATGTCAATCCAGGCACAAGTGCTTAAAATTCTTAAGGAGAAAGTGGTAAGCTTAGAAGCTAAATGTAAGCTTACCCAAACACAGCAGAGAGAAGAAACATAGAAATCCCTAAGGATGGGGGAGAAGATGAAGGTACTAGAAAAATATTTAACTCTATAAAAGCCACTAGGACATACAAAGGAGATACTTTGGGCCAATATCATTGACTTTGTCAATGATATTAGCCCATCAATTCAAGTGATATTTGAGCAAATAGAACTGGTGAAAGTGGCCACCAAGGCTATTAAGAAAGTAAGAGAATATTTGGGAGATCAGCTTGAGGATGCCAATCGACTCATCCACTTCTTGAATAGCAAGAATAGACATGAGCTAAATGAGCTCGGTATAGAGGATAGGACTAAAGCCGTCTTGGAAGTCCAAAAAGTTCTTTATAAAAGAAACCTTATGGTCAACTTAGAGGAAAAATGCCATAACATGCAGGTGGGTATTGACAGATTCATGGCCAAGTTTCAAATTTTAAGGGATACATGTCTTCCCAGTCCTACGGTCATCCATGAAAAACTTATGATCCAATTGGATTACACTGATAGACTGAGGAAGTTGGCCAAGGAACAAGCAAGCAATTCAGGTATCAAAGCTTTTCCAACAGGGAAAGTATTCTATTATACTTTGGAGAATCTATTTTTTCTAGAGCATGAGGTGAGACATCTGTTTGTCACCAAGGCTAATTTTTCCAAATACACAGAGGCAGGTGAGATCTATAGAATAATGCTAAAAGTAAAGTTACCTGAGGATGAATGGTGGGAAAATATGACAGATTTACTATAAGTTACCATGGTAAATCTAAAAGCAGCCAGATGAAATAGGTAAGAGATAGATTAATAGGGTCAAAGAGTATCAGGTTAAAGAGTATCAGTGAAAGATGAAAGATAAAGATGATTCCAATGTACAAATATTAGACAGCTTAAAGGGCTCAAAACTAGCTGCAACAGCCAGCACTACCACAATAAAAGGGACATCATGATGCAGTTTTCCATCTATGTCTATCTTCATGCTTGAAGATATTTTTATTTCCTTAATGAAATCTCAGACTGTTATGAGATATTTTGTAATATTTTTTGTATAAAGACTTTAGATTTCGAAGTATTTGAGGTGGATTCGAAGACATTTTTGTAGACTCTTATCTAAAATCAAAGTGCTATTGTATCAAAACTAAATTGGCTTGTTGGATCATGGAATAAAACTCAGGTATTTTTCATGATTCTTGTGTAAAGAGAAAATCAGATAAGTATTCTCTCACACGTATTATTGTTTTTCCTTATGTTTCTTAATAATCATATTTGTTTCTATGAAATCTAAATGCTAAACTAGGAATGATATTTCAGAACTTGCTTTAATGCACTTTGCTTCACTGTTTACATTCTTAATGTTTTCTGCTAAACTATCTTGGTTAGGGAATTCTTAAATGCTCCCTTACTTCCGTAGTTTCTACCCCTGGTCTATAGCAAAGGATTCTTAATTTGTCTTTGTTCATGATCACCTATTTTCTTTCATTCTGATCCTGGTTTAAGGATTCTTCATTTCCCTTTCACCCTGGTTAGAACCATCTCATCCATTAAACCTGAAGATTTGCCTTTTGATTTGCTAGCCTGCCCTGTGAACACTCCCTTTAATGATCTGATCTAGTTATGCTATTGCTTTATTGACTCCATAGCCCAATGGCTTGAAGACCTGGCTCTACCCATTTGTTCTAAGAATTCCACCACCCAAGTTTCAATCTGAAATCAAAATCCTCATGAACACTAAGAACTAGCCTAAAATCTAACAAAAACAAAGTTAAATTATAAAGAGAGATCCCTCTCTAAACTTAGGTTGGCTAGAACCTGAGTCTAAAATATTGGTTTCTGGTTACCTCAGATTATTCCTTCTTTTGATAACTTCTAGGGAAAACCTCTAAGTGATAACATAGTGGCGACCATACTGGGGATTCAAATCCTTAGTCTTGATAAACCTTGTAGAAATTTCAAATCTTTATTTTAAGCCTCTTGAAGGGTTTATTAGAATTTATTTACAGAGACTTCATAAAAAGAAAGTAACTACAAAAGTTTGAAACTCTGGCTTCAAGGAGAACTCACTATAATAGGGCCAATCCTGATCCAAACACTACCCCTGTATTTGATAATCCCAACCTAATTTCGAGAATATCTAGAAAACAAGAATGTTAAGTCAGTCCAACATCTTCAGTCCAAGTAGATTCATGCCCTGATGAGTGGTTGTGTTTATAAGACCTCCCCTTTGATGAGTCGTTTAACCTTTCCCTATTTAGAACCAGGTCCGAAAGCGCACTTGATGACATAGTTCTAGATCCAGAGTTTATTGTAGATCTTGAAGTACAAAAGGAAAATCAATCCATTGATGAGTATATTCTAAATTCCCCCCCAATCATCCCTTACTACTATTAAGATCCTTGAGCTTTCTGAGCTAGTGTCAATTACCCTTAGTTCACCATTATTCCCTTCCACTTCTGAAATTCATTCTTCACCTCCATTTATACCTTCACTTCCTCACCAACCTATCAGTACACTTCAGTCACCCATTACTCCCGGTTCTTCATCAACTACTATATCATCCCCTGGTACTCCAACCTCTCTCATCCCAGCCCAACTTAGAGCCATGGCAAATAGATATGCTCCTCTTATATTACCTTCTCCACATGGTGCCATGCCACAAGATTACCTGAACAAAATTATCCAATTTGATTGCATAGGAACTTACATAGCACAAAAACATACAATCAAAATGACAGATTTATTTGAGTTACATGAAATTGGTATTGGTGATGTCCAAATGAGACTTTTTTCTCAAACTCTAGCTGGTGATCTAAGAACATGGTTTAGATATTTACTTGCTAATGGCATAGACACTTTAGAAGTATTTTATCAGCACTTTTTAAATAGATGGGAAACGGAAAAGAACCCTCTGTAGATCCTTTTATAATATGAAAACATCAAGAGAGGACCAAATGAAATAGTCCAAGATTACTGTACTAGATTTAACAATATATACAATGCAATACTAGTCAACCTTAGACCCCCACCTGGCTTAGCTCTAATAAAGTTTCCTGATGGGTTTGATACTGATATGGAATTCCAACTTAGAGAGAGAAATCCTCCAACTTTGGAAGACATGTAGAGTGTAGCAGTTTGTGTTAAAGCTAATTTGTTAGAAAAAAGAGCTAGGTTTATAAATGAAAGGAGAGGACCCTTGAAAGAAGAAGCCACATCCCCTGACCTTAAAATAGATACCCTAGCCAACGGAATGGAAAAATTGACGGATGTGATAGAGAACATTGAAACAAAGCCTCACTGGGATAATCAACATGCATCTCCAATGAGAAATCTAAACTTTAGAAAGAATCGAAATCAAAATACTAGAAAGGCCTGATCAGAAATTAGGCCTCCTTTTCAAGAAAACTATGCTGAAACATCCTATTCAGAAGACCCTGAACAAGACACACAAATTAACTTAATGGGATTCGATGATGAGGAAACTATCTTTTTGACCCAAGATGATCAGTAATTACATATGCTTCAACAATTACAGACCCAATCCAGAGAATCATTCGATTATACGCAAGGGTATGATTCTGCTATCTTTGAAGTGCACAAACAATACAACTTGAGGAGTAAAATGAACACTGGTACTCCTAACCAAAACAAGAAAGCAGTACCAAATCAACCTAAGAAAATTAAACCAATTCCAGTTACTAAAACTCTACAAATCCTCTCTAGACCAAATCTGAACCCTTCTAGTCCCACCATTGTAGATATAACACATGACCAACGCCCTAATGATCAACCATCCTCTTCAAACCACTCTAAGGAGATAGTGGAGGAATCTCCAGACATCACATTAGAAAATCCACAGAAAAAGACTTCAAATGCAGAAAAAGAAGATCAACCTACTCTAAATCCTGCTATCAAAATTCCAAATTCTCAAACAGAGAATCCCATTTGCCTTTCAATTTGGGAGCAGAGGTGGCTAAGCTAAAAATTTCAGTCCCCTTAACAGAGTCAATTAAAAATGAAACCTATAAATCTCAAATGAGCAAATCCTTAAACTTCGTTGAGAATGAAGACTCTGTTAACTTGTTTGATGATCATCTTGAGCTTATATTCAATCCTAATGTTAATGGAAAACCATTATAAGGAGGGGTACCACCCTTTTATATTAGCCTTAACATTCAAGATAAGATCTTACACAATGCCATGTTAGATTCAAGGGATTCACACAATTTAATGCCTAACTCTGTTATGGAAAATTTGAACTTGGACATCACTAGGCCTTACAAGGACCTGTTTTCATTTGATTCAAGTCAAGTAAAGTGCCTAGGGCTAATTAAAGACCTGTGTGTTTCCTTAGTACAATATCCGGCTAAGACCATTCTCAAGGACATAATTGTTGCTAATATACCACCTAAATATGGCATGGTATTGTCTAGATCATGAGGGGCTAAACTCCAAGGGTCTTTGCAACTTGACATGTCATATGATACAACTTCAGTCTTTGGACATCCTAAAAAACTATATAGAGAGACTCTAATGAAATATGTAGTGAGTAGCCATGCTAGACCTCAAAAATTTCCTATCTATTCCATGCATTCTGACATTGATTCTTTTATTCTATACAATGCTGAACAAACACAAGAAATTGCTTCGAATAACATTATTCTAGAACCAAAAGAAATTGCAGTTACAGTTAAGAATGAAATTGTCCAAACTCAAGAGCTTTCAAATAAAAGATATGATCAAGATACCTCAATCAAAGAAAAATTTGCCCCCCTAGACAGTAAGAATTATGAGAAATATTATGGCATCTTGATGATGGATCAGTGAACAAGTTAGGAGCAGGAGTAGGAGTATGGATTTACAATTTAGAGAATGATTATTCAGAAGGCCATGCTTACAGACTGAATTTAAAATGCACTAACAACATGGCTGAGTATGAAGCACTTCTATTAGGTCTCAAATTGGTAAAAAAGTTAGGAGCCATAAGAGTGTCTATTATGGGAGATTATGAGTTGGTTATAAAACAAATTAATGCCATATATATGACCCAGGATCCTAGATTAAGTTTTTATAGAGGAATAGTTGTAGAAATATTGAACACTTTTCTAGAAGCTAAGCTTGTAGTCATCCCAAGGAAACATAATATGCAAGCTCATAGTTTAACAATGTTTGCCAGCACTTGTAAATTACCATTCCAACCTAACCATCAGTACACTGCTAAGGTTAGGAACAAACCTGCTATCCAAATAACTTAAAAAACTAACAATTATTCACTAATGACCAACAGATAAATAATTTTTTAACCTTAGAGAAGGAATTTGTATATAGTAATATAGATACTGACATAATAGTAGATCCTAATTTTAAAGATAAAATAGAAATTAAGAAATTAGAACATGAAGAGATAGATAGGTTCCATCCCACTAAATTTACAAAATCAGATGTACGAAAGCTAAAACAAGTTGAAATTGAAGAGATAATTAACAAAAATTCTTAAATTATTAATCTCAAAGACAACTTTTTGCCCAAAGGACTAACTCTTTTGGAAGACTTGTTTGATTCAAATAATGTCCCTAGAAAACCAAAAATGGAACCCCTAAAATCTGATATAGAGGAGTGTAATATAGGTACTAAGGAAAATCCAAAATTGATAAAACTTTCAAAATCCTTACCTCCTACTAAAAAAGTGAAATACATTGAACTGTTAAAGGAATTCCAAGATGTTTTTGCTTGGAGTTATGAGGACCTCAATTCCTATGACACCAGCATAATACATAACACCATTCCTATACAAGAAAACCAGAAACCTTTTAAACAGAAGCTTAGGAGGATTAATCCTATTCTATTGCCTTCTATTGAAAAGGAAATCAAAAGAATGTATGAAGCCAAGATAATAACACCAATTAGATTCTCTGATTGGGTTTCAAATTTGGTGCCAATAAGGAAAAAGACTGGTGAGATCAAACTTTGTGTTGGTCTCAGGAATCTCAATAAAGTTTCACTAAAGGACAATTACCCTCTCCCTAAAATGGATCATATATTACAAAGGGTAGTAGGGTCAACCAAAATCTCATTATTGGATGGGTTTTCTAGATGCAATCAGATTTTAGTTCACCCAGATGACCAGGCTAAAACATCTTTCACTACTCCTTGGGGCACATTCATTTATTTGAAAATACCTTTTGGATTAAAGAATGTAAGGGCCACCTTTCAAAGAGCTATGGACATAGCTTTTGCTAAAGGAATTCATGACTTCCTAGTTATATACTTAGATGATATCATTGTATTCTCTAAATCTGATAAACACCACCTAGATCATCTAAGGTAGGTTTTCATCAAATGCAGGAAGTATGGAACTTCTTTGAATCCTAAAAAATCTTTATTTGGGTTAGAAGAGGGTAAATTGTTATGCCACATAATCTCAAAAGATGGTATGAGAATAGATCCTGCAAGAATTGAAGTCATCTTATAGATCTAACATCCTAGGAGCATTAGGGAATTACAAGCCTTTTTAGGAAGAATAAACTTTCTTAGAATATTTATTTCTAACTTAGGAGAATTAATTAGATCATTGAATAAAATTTTGAAAAAATATTCGACCATAAAATGGACCAAAGCTAAGAGATCTTTTGAAGATGTCAAGCTAGCCTTAACAAAAACACTAGTTTTGATCAGTCCAAAGTTCGATAGGGATTCCATTATATTTTCTTTTGCTTTAGAACATACAATTGTTGCAGTCCTATTGCAGAAGAATGATCAGGGTTATGAACAACCTGTTGCTTTTTTTAGCAAAGCCCTGAGAGATGCCCCTTTAAATTACAATATAATGGAAAAGCAAGCCTTTGCTTTGGTCAAAGCTATCAAAGACTTTAGAGTTTACATTTTACATTCTCATATAATAGCCTACGTCCCCAATGCAGTAGTCAAGGATATCCTAACTCATGATGGTCTAGATGGAAAGAGGGGGAAATGGATTTCTCTATATATTAGAATATGACATAGAAATCAAGCAACAAAGTTAATCAAAGGCCAAGGTTTAGCGAAGCTCATGTCTGAATCGAATTGTCAGGCCTTAGACATAAAATTTATTGTATAAATGGATAATGGAGAGGATATGGTGACTCCACCAATCAGCCAAGCCTTTATTGAATCACCATGGTATGCTTACATCATATATGTTTTACAAAATTTACAAGCTCCTCCTAAATTATCCAGGACCAAAAGCAGGTTTTTAAAAATGAAATCTTTAAAATTTTGCATACTTGATGATGCTTTGTTTTGGAGGAATCATGAGGGTATCCTTCTTAACTTTTTACTGAAAGAAGAATCTGACAAGGTGTTACAAGATTTTCATGCAGGTGACTGTAGGGGACATAT
>APFE030889431.1:0-25967 GCA_000404065.3 Pinus taeda | reverse complement strand
GGTACAAAAAGAGGCCGATAGGATTATTAAATTGGAATTGTTGGATTTTTCTAGCAGAGATGTTGGTTCAAGCCTAAGACTATATCCAGGAATACTGAAACCATGATCGAAGACACAAAAGAATGATCAAACAAAACACATGCCAACTTATAAGACAAAACACATCATTGACTCTCTAGCTCATGATGATGAATGCAGATGGAAATCAGTGCAGAAGGCCACCCCATATGGTCATGATCGAAGCCAAGAAGCAGAAAAACCCATTCATAGATACAACAATAACGTGCACGCCAGGAGCTATGACAGTCGAATGATCTGACAGGTTTAAAGCATGGGAAAATCAACCCTCAGGAAGACACAAATAACTTCGCAATAAAATATAAAATATAAAACCCTGCATGCCGCCTTCTTCATTTAAGAGTCTTCAACATTGGAAACAAATCATTACCTATTTTCCAGATAAAACATAGTAAGATTAAAATTGGCTATACCACAGTATGAAGTCAGCCCTGCTGAGACAGATAAATGTACATTGAGAAATCTTACCTCCAAATCCTGGAATAATCCCAAGTTGAAGTTCTGGAAACCAAAGCTGCACTTTTGGGGTTGAAATACAAGCATGACAAGACTGGGTAAATTAAATACATCCATGATAACTCAAAAACATGTAAGTTCCCAAAATTCCCCTCCCAAAACATAAAATTACAAGAGATGGACAACCATTGCGACATACCATTGCTAATTCTAATCCACCACCAAGCGCAAGCCCTTGAATAGCAGCTACGGAAGGTTTCTTAGCCTCTATAACAGCACCAAAAGGCCAAAAAGGTCAGAGCCAGAAAAAGGTTCCATCCTAAAAACACATAGAATCCTTTTCCAAACTTTCAGGGGTGCCTAAACATCCATCAAAATCTTAATTTTTTTATGTTAACAATATCAACATATCCAGCTACGTATTACAATACAGGAAAACATGTAGGATCCTTTACCAATACATTGATGAGTTCCTAACTATGCTATTAGAATGCTACTTTTAACTGTACCATCAAATCCAACTATACTCTACAATAAGCCTAGGTATCAATATTTTGGCACATTCCTAGAAAAGCTCAAAATGTCAAGGGTATGATAATGTTTCGCTTTATAGTATTCAAATAACATATGAAAAATAACGATCCAGCAAAATGTCTTTTACAAGAATTGGTAATGTTTTTTGAAATGACAAGTCAAAGTAAAAGCAACATTCCTCTATCTTATACATTATTTGTGGATTTGATAATAGCTAACATTCCCGAGATACAGTACCCCCACTTCAGCCATACATATCACCGACAACTTGCAACTTTAGTGAAAACCAAAAAAAAGCAACATATATAACAAACACCTACCTTCAATAGTATTGATCATAAGATCAACAGAAACTCTACCCAAATGCGACAAGTTCCCTGCTAGATACACAGTTACAGAGAATTGAATATGAGCAAACATGGAAACCTTTGAAACAATCTGCAACAGAATTTAAATTTTGTATGAAAACTTAGCTTGGAATACCAGTTTGTTGTACTTCTTGGAGAACGTTGATGTCAAAACCACCTGAGAATTTACCTCCATTACCTAATAATGCCGAAACAGAGACATAGACATGAAATCATCTCGATTTTTAAACAGAAGCATTTACATCTCATTATATATATATGAATATATATAAAGATTTATAACACCATTGAACATTTAGTACAGTTTCCATCCCTTCTGCAAACTGCATTCATATCACTATTACTATTATAATCAAACAATCCTTCAAAATTAGATTGCAACCGACAACTTCAAAACATGCATGCCAGTGACAACAATGGCCTTCACATCATTTCTCCTCATTGCTTTGTCATATTTTTCTTTCAAGCCTGCAAGAACTGTAAATTAAACCAATTGGATGGTTACTACAGATATTAAGTTAAATGATAACACATATGCTAATCCATTACTTACACCAAGATATCAACACACAAATGCGTATGTCATTAAGCCTTCTCTTTCAATGAACATAAAATTATGACGTAGTCAACTACTTACTGGACAGTAATATGATCAATTTGGTAAGGTTGACCTATGATTTGGAATTGGTATGTACAAGGTTCACCGAAAGTTTGTTCTTGAAATTTATTACAACGATGAATGGTTCTATGTTATGATGATCTTGATAATGCTGATCTACAATCTAGAATCTGCATTATGAGATTCCCTAATGGAAAGAGCTCTTTCTTGAAATTAATTATCACAATTAAAGGTTCAACCAATTAGTAGTATGTATTTGTTCTAGATATCGCTCTAACTTTTACGCTATGCATTCCACATTATGTATTTCTCGTAATCAACTATGCTTTTATTGCAAGACTTGAATATCCTTTCTTTCCATAGGCTTATCAGCGTATTTCATTACTCATTTTCACAACAAAGAATGTTCGGAGATAGTTCTCATTTTTCTAACCATGCTCATAATCTTTAATCTCAAAATCACATCTCTGTATGCGAAGGTGTCATCAGGCTGACCTGATTTTATGTTTGTACTGTCTTTTCTCATTAACAAGACTTCAGAGTCCCATATTTTTTTGAACACCTCCTTTTAAAGATTCTTTAAAAGCTGATAGTTTTCATTAACCTGCAACTCAATCTCAGGATTAGATCAAGCAAGCATCCATAAAAATGAAGATGACTCTGACAAGAGTAGACTCCTCGATTACTTTAAGCTTTGCCCACTCTATCCAAAATTTGTCAAAAAAAGTGAGAATTCAGTACAACTTCTACAATGTAATGCTAGTTTGGCCAAAAAGCAACTTCTTCAGAAAAACAAAGAAGCATGTGAAATTTAAAAAATGTAGCCAGACTATTCTAATTCGTCTGAGTCAAATTTCCAAGTTCAACTCTGTTCTTTGAGGAAACCAAATCTAACTTGACCCCAAGTCATATATTCAGACTCAAGGTCACAGGCGAGTCAAACTGATTCAATAAGTTCCGACTTTCAAGTGATGTTTCAGACTTTGCCATCTCTATCTAAAAGACAGAGAGAACCCAAAAAGACACTCGTTGTGCTTTTTTTTCTAACCTAATTCGACAGCAGCCAACCAACAAACCTGTGTCACCTATCGAGAATCCTTAGCATTTCAAGTATGTGTGTGTATATAAAATCTAAAATGAGTTGTCTTTAATATTCCCGTTTTATAGCTGTCATAAATACTTGTATTAATCAAAAACATATTTTCTCCCCCGAAGGTACTTTTCCCTTTGTTGAGCCATGGTCTAGAGGTCGAGAAAGGGGAGTCACCACAATAACAACCTAGGTTCAAATCGCAACTGGAATAGAGCCCCACTCGTGTATGAATCGGCGAAGATTGATAGCACCCACATTAATAGAGGCTTTATGGGATGAAGTTGGGATTTATTGCTCCCAAAAAACCATAGGAAAGTGTTTACCCTTGCCCAGAAAAGGTAAATTTAGTGTATCTTTTACTTTTCCAAATCAATTTATAAGTTTTTCCTGAGTTCGAATTAACTCTCGATATTGGGCCTTTACAATTCGTACTCGAAGTCGAGATTGATCACTTTGACAATTTAATTTCCAGACTGTTGGGCTTTGGCCAAGCCATTCTCAAAGTCAAGTCTAGTAACTTCAACAATATTGTGCCAAATTTCCACAATTCTCATTTTAAAATTTATGTAGAGTTGTAAAAACTTTTAAACAAAATTTAAATAAAATAAGTTAATTTTCTTTCCTTAAAATTATCACTCCCCGGATCGTGCTAGGATTTTCAAAATGAAGTTTTCAGAATCTGCAGACCGCTTTATACCAATCTGAATTCGACACCAAATAATTTATCTTTTCTATCAGAAAATCAACATTTTATCTCACAAACAGGTTTCCAGTAGATTTGACGATTAACCCTAGATTTTACTTGAATGAAAACGAAAATAACATAAAACATGTAATAATTAATACTAAAAAAACAGCAATTAAAACCCTTTTAAACCTAAAAACATCATGAAAACAAACATCTGATCCTTAAATCAAGCATCGTTAAAACCCTCAAATACATAAAAATTTCAGTTTCAGCTCAGATTCTATGATTTCTATTTTCAATTTTGTAAAAAATCATTTCAAGCCCTTACATGTTACTGCCAGAGCATTGACCGACGGATTGGTCATCTTGATTATGGCAACTCCATCGGCTCCAACCTCCATGGTCACTTCCACCTTCACCATAATTCCCGACACACACCTCAACTGTAAAACAGTGTAATTCCAGGAGCCCAATTAAGCCTTCCAAGCACATAAACGAAGAGAATACAGTCGACCCCTTCCCCAATCTCAGAAGATTCATTATATGTCCTGACTCATAGAAGGCGACCTAGACGAGTTGGAGAGGATGAAATCACCTCTACGGTTCCTGTAGTGCAATAAATGGCGCAGGAGTATAGAGATAATCCCTGGGCCCAAATCGAAGCACTGATTCTTAGTGAAATTCCACACTTTCTTCGACCCAGATGATGGATCCCATTTGGGATTCGAAACGTTGGTGTAAAAACTCCCTTACTGTGGATTCTCCGATCAATGACTCAAAAAGCACAAACCACAGATCTCTAAAATCCAAGAAGATCATGCCCAAAGGTATGGTGATGGGCTGGCTGGATACTTCCGACCTTGAATTTGACAATGGCAGTAGTTGAATTTGACAATGGCAGTAGTAGGGCTTTCTCGCACGATGCTCATGGATCCCTCAGGCATGATATCCACATCCGGGAAGTTTCTCGTTTTGCTTAATGAACAGAGAGCGCAGGACGATTCTGATTGACGATTCTGATTGAGGCTTGCTATGTTCGGGTATTTTGGGGATTTCCTGCAAGGAATTTTCTAAAAAGCCAGCGATCACAGGCGGCCATGGATTCCCTTTGTTGCCAGGGCACGGGGCCTTGAAAGAGGTGTTGAGCCAGGCATCGAGTATCTTACCATGACGAATATCTTGAAAATGCGCAGCAGAAGGGTCGCGCTTGTTCTCCGAAATTGCTGAGACTAAACAGAAATTGCACGACACATAAATAATTTACCACTGAATGTGGACGCCAGGTGTCCACAGAACCACACAAAACCGATAACCGCACAAAACTGCAGCAGACCGCTCGCGGTTATGCCCACCCGACGCCAGGAGGTGTCAGTTTGAGAACAAAAGGGACGACGAAGGTCCCTTTCAAAGGAAAGCCTATCGACCTAAAAATTGCTGAGACTAAACAGAAATTGCACGACACATAAATAATTTACCACTGAATGTGGACGCCAGGTGTCAACAGAACCGCACAAAACTGATAACCGCACAGAACTGCAGTAGACCGCTCGCGGTTATGCCCACCCGACACCAGGGGTTAGTTTGAGAACAAAAGGGACGACGAAGGTCCCTTTCAAAGGAAGGCCTATTGGCCTAATAAACTAACCTAAATTACATCCAACTCTCTGGAACGTTTCAATCGTCTAACATCTGATCGGATGGTTCAAATAAGTACACGGTGGCAATTGGGAGAGTTGATTTCACATGGAAATGCCTTACGGATAAATTTATTTCTATTACTAATTTTTTATGTTCATTTTCTTTCAGAGCTAGAGCTAATGGAATGGCTCCATTGGAAGTACAATTTTACTTAGCTTTAGACCACTCTATAGATTAGTATTAGGATTATGAATAGTTTAATGTAGATTTATTTTCTTTTTGTTTTTATTTTAACAATGCAGGTAGAAAAACAAGCGAGCAATGAGTCTTTACTTCTTTTAGACAAAATAAATGATTCAAAGCTATTCCAACAAAATTTTCTCATGCACATGTTGAGGGAAGTATTCATCCATTCATCAAAATTTTTAATTTTAACATGATATGCCTTTTTACAAGTGATTTGCTTCACATTTACTTCTCTTCAAATATTTATGAGATGAATTTCAAAGATAGCGTGTTTATTCTATTGATGCTATTGAATTTGAGGATCACTGGAAGAACATTAAGCATAGAAATAAAAAACTTGACTTCTGCGTGTTAGCTTAAATATCAAGCCTCTAGTTTTGAAGTATCAAATGGCTAATTAAACAAGGGTTCCTATGGAAAAAGGGAAGGTCGAAATAATTAACTAGTAGAACCATATCCTTGTGTATTCTAAAACTCCTCCTCTGCAAAAGTCGGTCTAGGTCAAACCTTTTCACTACAATGTTTGTCTGGTCTAGGAGGTAATCACCCCGTATATTTTCTTTTGGTCATGCTCTTTTTATAAGCTCTGGGACAACTTATAAATTAATCGATGATCTAGTTTGAACATTGTATTCACATGGGATCCTCCTTTTCTTACACTTATTGTATTTTGATTGGGAATTCATTTCTCGCCTTCCATGTGATCATGGAGCCATGTCACCCCGACTATTCCTTGGAGTGCACCCTTTATTTCTTCCTAGATTTCCCTTCTAGGATGATGTAGACATCCATCAAAGCTTGTGGGTCCTCCCTTATGCAATTCTCATTGGTCCACTCTCTTTCGATCCTTCCATGTCCTCTTGGGAAATACGCCTTTGGTTTTCATTCGAGATTTAAATATCAGGGTTATTTCGCCAATCAAGATGTCATTCCTCATGTTTTTAGCATCCCCCATTCGCACTTTGTTCCATTATCCTACCATGCTCCCCCGCTTTCTCTTCCCTAACAGTTTCTTTCATAACCTTCTTCCATTTTTATGGGATATTGACCTTCTAGGATGACATGGATAACTGGATCACTCTCCTCCACACTTTCCCCCTTAAGTGTTTTATAGCTAACCCGACCAAACTATTACCATCACCTTACTCCACCATGTAGCTCGAAGGTTCTTCCCTAGAGCTTTCACAAGTTTCTCCTTTCCATCCTCCTAAGGATCACCTTTCAAGGTGATGTAAGCATCCCTTGTCACGCTGGGGCTCCCTTCTTCCACGTGACTTCATTCATAACATTGACTCTCCCTTTGTGCCACTTCCCTTATACGTCATCCTGGATCAAAAAATGTCTTGGGAGGTTTCAAACGACTCTCCATTCGAATTACCCAGTGAGAAACTTCCAGGACAACTCGTCATCACACGTTTTCTTGTGGGTCCTTTCCCCACCCGTGCACTGCTATTTCACTTGTCCTTTAGTCTCCCGCATTCCACATAATCTTAGAGTCCACTTCCCCAAAACCTCTAACACACACTCTTCATGTTCCTTTCATGCTCCCTAATATGAATTGGGGTAGATTAGTAATGCTATGCTAATTCCCCTCATCAGAATATAAAAATGTGCTTGAGGTTGTACTCCAAAATAGCAAGTAAAAGCATGAATTTTATGTGTTTTTTTTTGCTTAAGATAGTTTCATGAAGAAAATTTAAAACATGAAACCAAAACAATAAATGGAAGCATGCATCAAACAATAATACACCAACCATTGTTAAAGGAGTTAACCCCTCCTAGGATACATCTCCTTGGACCAGCTCTAAAGGCATGACCCCTTCTCATTATGCTCAAAATTCTTCAGATATAGAGTACATAAATATGCTGAAAAAAGAGTGACTTGTTTCCCCTTCAAGGAAACATTCTTCTGCAAAGAATTCTCACTCTAAACATAGGACAACCTACAGTTAGTCATGGAACAATGAGCAAGCTAAGGGCTCTCAAATCAAGACCCCATGCTCTAACTTCCAAGAGCATAAACAAGTACAACAATCCACTTGAAGTACTTCAACAATACTCTTTCTCCATACACATATAGAGAAAATAAGAAATACAACTACAACACTGTTGTAATGGTTGCTACGGAAAACATATGGAGGATGGAATACCCCTACAAGGTTATCTCCATCTTAGAACTCCTCCATAAACTGAATCAACACTTTGGTTGACCAGGGCACCCACAGGATTAACTTTGCAAAAATCTTATCTAGAAGTGCTCCTTTGACTCTGAAAATTGTTCCAATGAGTTTAGAATGCCCAAAAATGGCTATATAGCCTCTTTTTTCATCCAATTTGGTCGAAAATTGCCTTAGTTGTGACTTCTGTCAATCTCCCCACAATTTCCTCTTCTCAATCTAGCTTACTGCCAGTTAATTTAATTATCCGCAGTCTCAACTAGTAGTTCTACCGAAATTGACGATTTCGCCATCAAACCCGCCTATCTCAAAGTTAAGGCTAAGTGATCACGTGTAGTGGAGGGTTCGTCGATTAAGCCTATGGTTCCATTGTTTATTGACCATCACAATCGGTGTGCCAAGGGTAATACATATTACACAAGACTTAACGCATAAACATGCAATCTGGCGATAAGGCGGACCCCCCTGATTACAAACTACAACACAATAAAATCTTGCATCTGGTAGTCTATCGCTCATCGCAATCGACGTTATCGGCAGTGGCGCATATATATATATATAATTATATATATATATATAATATATATATTGGCAAGTATTAGGTGAGATATGCGATTGTGATACATCGCGTTGAAACTTGACTACTTCGGGGGTTGATTATCATAAACCTGTGATGTGCGATTGGATCGCAACCTGCCTTACGCCAGGGACCAATTATTAATACTCGTCCACCTTTTTCCGATATGCAATTGTGATCCATCACAATCGCAGCTTTGGCCGATATCACATCGCAACTCCATGTTTGAACCAGAGGTCAATTACCATTAACCTGAGATGTGCGATTGTGATTGCATCACATCGCAACCTGCAATGTGTTGGGGGTCGATTCTTTAACCCGGCCGGTCTACCGCTGCGATTTGTGGTTTGGAAGGCTACCACTTGGTGCCTCCTAATTCTCCAAGACCTTTGCCACATCATCCCAATCCTACCATGTCATCAAGTCAACCCTCAACTTTGATCGGCTCTAACTTCGGCATACAAGCTCGGATTTGAGTGTCGTTTGCAACATTGGATTCAGAATGACAAGCTCTTCAGTCTAAAGCCAAACTTATCAAAATTCTGAAACTTTTAAATTTTGACAAATTTTGAGCTCCTGATCACTCCCATTGCTGGGATGACTCAACCATCCCACCTAACATTTGAAGTCACTCATAGTATTTTCTATTGGACCAAAATTTAAAGCCCTAGATTTTTTGAAGCATTTCCTTTTGTTTTCGGGATACATGGAATGCAAGTTAGGAAACCTAAACACAATAGCATATGAATGAGTTGGTTCACAACATATTAAGTGAGTGATCAAAATAAATAGGTGACTTCATTCATAACATTGATTCTCCCTTTGTGCCACTTCCCTTACACGTCATCCTGGATCAAAAAATGTCTTGGGAGGTTTCAAACGACTCTCCATTCGAATTACCCAGTGAGAAACTTCCGGGACAACTCGTCATCACACGTTTTCTTGTGGATCCTTTCCCCACCCGCGCACTGCTATTTCACTTGTCCTTTAGTCTCCCGCATTCCACATAATCTTAGAGTCCACTTCCCCAAAACCTCTAACACACACTCCTCATGTTCCTTTCATGCTCCCTAATATGAATTGGGGTAGATTAGTAATGCTATGCTAATTCCCCTCATCAGAATATAAAAATGTGCTTGAGGTTGTACTCCAAAATAGCAAGTAAAAGCATGAATTTTATGTGTTTTTTTTGCTTAAGATAGTTTCATGAAGAAAATTTAAAACATGAAACCAAAACAATAAATGGAAGCATGCATCAAACAATAATACACCAACCATTGTTAAAGGAGTTCACCCCTCCTGGGATACATCTCCTTGGACCAGCTCTAAAGGCATGACCCCTTCTCATTATGCTCAAAATTCTTCAGATATAGAGTACATAAATATGCTGAAAAAAGAGTGACTTGTTTCCCCTTCAAGGAAACATTCTTCTGCAAAGAATTCTCACTCTAAACATAGGACAACCTACTGTTGTAATGGTTGCTACGGAAAACATATGGAGGATGGAATACCCCTACAAGGTTATCTCCATCTTAGAACTCCTCCATAAACTGAATCAACACTTTGGTTGACCAGGGCACCCACAGGGTTAACTTTGCAAAAATCTTATCTAGAAGTGCTCCTTTGACTCTGAAAATTGTTCCAATGAGTTTAGAATGCCCAAAAATGGCTATATAGCCTCTTTTTTCATCCAATTTGGTCGAAAATTGCCTTAGTTGTGACTTCTGTCAATCTCCCCACAATTTCCTCTTCTCAATCTAGCTTACTGCCAGTTAATTTAATTATCCGCAGTCTCAACTAGTAGTTCTACCGAAATTGACGATTTCGCCATCAAACCCGCCTATCTCAAAGTTAAGGCTAAGTGATCACGTGTAGTGGAGGGTTCGTCGATTAAGCCTATGGTTCCATTGTTTATTGACCATCACAATCGGTGTGCCAAGGGTAATACATATTACACAAGACTTAACGCATAAACATGCAATCTGGCGATAAGGCGGACCCCCCTGATTACAAACTACAACACAATAAAATCTTGCATCTGGTAGTCTATCGCTCATCGCAATCGACGTTATCGGCAGTGGCGCATATATATATTATTATTACTATATATATATATATATATATATATATATTGGCAAGTATCAGGTGAGATATGCGATTGTGATACATCGCGTTGAAACTTGACTACTTCGGGGGTTGATTATCATAAACCTGTGATGTGCGATTGGATCGCAACCTGCCTTACGCCAGGGACCAATTATTAATACTCGTCCACCTTTTTCCGATATGCAATTGTGATCCATCACAATCGCAACTTTGGCCAATATCACATCGCAACTCCATGCTTGAACCAGAGGTCAATTACCATTAACCTGAGATGTGCGATTGTGATTGCATCACATCGCAACCTGCAATGTGTTGGGGGTCGATTCTTTAACCCGGCCGGTCTACCGCTGCGATTTGTGGTTTGGAAGGCTACCACTTGGTGCCTCCTAATTCGCCAAGACCTTTGCCACATCATCCCAATCCTACCATGTCATCAAGTCAACCCTCAACTTTGATCGGCTCTAACTTCGGCATACAAGCTCGGATTTGAGTGTCATTTGCAACATTGGATTCAGAATGACGAGCTCTTTAGTCTAAAGCCAAACTTATCAAAATTCTGAAACTTTTAAATTTTGACAAATTTTGAGCTCCTGATCACTCCCATTGCTGGGATGACTCAACCATCCCACCTAACATTTGAAGTCACTCATAGTATTTTCTATTGGACCAAAATTTAAAGCCCTAGATTTTTTGAAGCATTTCCTTTTGTTTTCGGGATACATGGAATGCAAGTTAGGAAACCTAAACACAATAGCATATGAATGAGTTGGTTCACAACATATTAAGTGAGTGATCAAAATAAATAGGTGACAATGAAATGTATCATCAATTTTACTCCTTAGTTACATTGCCCCTATCTTTCAATGTTAATGCAGAGGTAATTTTGTTGTTGATTGATTTATTTTAATTTGGGAATACATTTGCATTTTTATTGTATACTTTGCCCCATCCCGATGTCAAAATGGCTTGTGATACTACTTTCACTTTACACAAAAGCTCAAAATCCTCTCAATGTTAAAAAATTCGCTACATAGGTCGGGACTTTGGCATCATTCAATTGGAATTAAAAGAAAGTTTTTTGGGCTAAAATATAATCGAAAATATTTAATTCTTGCATGCATCATACAAGGAATATCCACAACTGCAACATTAAACAATGCACATTTTGGTATATTTTCTTGTTTTTCTTTAGCACAAATCTGATTTTTTTTTTATGATTCTATTCATTGCCAATAACTTGAGCATGAAACCATTTCTTTCCCAGTAAGTATTTTTCTTTGGCTTAATGCTCCCTCGAGTTTAGATTCAATAAATTTAATGATCATATGCATATGAACTTTGAAATAGTTGCAACTTCTCTTTTCTATTTGATCTTTAATCATAAAAGGAAGTTTCTTCTTGAAAAAATGAATTTGGAGGAAATTGAGATCTCTAAGGTAAATCTTAACAAAATCCTTCAAGATAAACTTCATATGCTTATTTTCATCCTCTATTATCTTTCATTTTGATTTTAGGTTCAGTATTTTCTAATTTTAGGTCTATTTTTACAGGTCCTCACTAGTTACATTGAAGGTTTGATGTTACTAGCAAAATTGCTTAAAAATCCTTCAGTTTACTTTACATCCCTTCTAGCTCAGAGAAGTAGTTATGATGATGATTAAATGGTAAACAAGTGACATGAGGAAGTCTCTCTACTTTACATTGTTTTTGTTTAGTATCTTGTTCTTGGATTTTCAAGACTTCTTTTCAAACAAGATATTTGCAACAAAAATGATATCTTAGTGCAACTTTATTCATAATTGCTCCACAATTTCAGGATTTATTTTCAGTAAAAAGCCTAATCAAGTACAACTTTGCAAGAAAATTTAACGAGACATATACTTAAGTAAGTCACCCCATGTGCTTTCCTCATATTCGCTCTTTTGTTGAGACATATTTTTATAAGTGGATTTGTTGAAGTTTTATTTTAATCATGGCTTTTCATTTCCCTTTCGTTTGGGTTTTCTTTTCCTTCTTTCATTTGCAATCTTTAAATTGTGTTCATTTCACTTTTATTTTGGATTGAATTTTGTGATATTCCCAAAATCTATATGGCAGAAATCTTTCTTACACAATTCCATATGGTCTATATGGAGAAATGTTTACTCTATTTCTTCAATAGGACTTCATTTATCTTAAGGTTATCCATACTAAGTTTTCACCTTCTCATGCATCCACCATAATCTATGGGTAACATTGACATACAATTCAAATAGTATAAGCTCATCCTTTATAAAGGAACAAATTGTCTTTAGTATTTGAATCCCTCCAATACCCGTCCACATTAAAAAAAACCTCTACATTGGTAGATGAAGAGAAGACTAGCGGGTTAAACTTAACTAGTATCACATCTATATCTAAATACAAATCGTTTTATACCACCCTACTCTTTTCATCTAATTGTTAAAAGCAATTTTCCAAATAAATCTTATCAAAATGGTGGCACATAAGAGAGTTGAAACCACATATGTGTGGGAAGTGTGTGCAAACCCATCAAGGTACTAAATAGGTTCACTGGAAATGAGACAATACATACATGGTATCAAGGCAACTTCGTCGAGGTACTGAACAGGTCTGCGGACAACAAAGCGATGTCGAGAAAAAGAAGTAATTTTATATCTAATAGATGCATACTAATCCTTAAAACCTACTAGCTATCTTTGCTTCCCAATTGTAGGGGAAGAATTTAAAAAATAATTATTATTTCTCACTCGTGGATTTATTGTTTTAGCACTGGAAAATTCAACTACTTTCATTTTTAAGAGCTTATTTCACTTTCATTATCTTTTATGTGGGACCTTCTAGAAATGGTGTAATGTGCAAGAAATTTTTTAAAATTTTTAATTTGACCTTTGGTAAATTTAAGCCTATTATTTTAAATCAAAGAGAACGCTTTGTCCTCATCTGTCACCACTTGTTGTGGCCACAACACCTCCCATAATTTTTTAAACTTATTATGGGGCCCTCCATGTAAATTTTGGTCAAATCACTTTTTTAATGCTTTAATTTTGTGACATTTTCACTTCTCTTGGTTTTTCGTTTTGATTGCTTCATTGCCTATGTTTTGTCACTAGCTTTCTAATAGTCCAAGTTTTATCTTATTGTTATTTACGGTTTGAAAATATCCTTGATCAAAGTTTGGTCAATTTTCACCACCTAAACTTAAAATATGTATTTTACTTTTATTTTTCAATTTTGATAATTAAAATAATTAATTTAATAATTTTTTTAAATTAATTTTATAATTAGCTTAATTATTACATCCAATTCTACAAAACATATATATAATATAACAATAAAGTATGAAATTAAATTAAAACCATATAATATAAAAAGTTTAATAATATAAATTAAAATAAGAAGAGAATATTCTCTTCGATTCCCAAGTTCCCATGGCTCACATTAAGGGTTTTTTCATTTCATCCTGTTTGAAATCACCCAAGGTGACATGGGAGGATTCAAAATGGGATGAGAGAGGAACTTCATAATATATACATGATGGGTGTCACATTCATTTGATTTTTATGTCTAAGATTTTGATTTATTATGGAGAGGTGGTTCCCCACTCTCACGTGATCCCCTCTTCCATAACACACTTATCCTTACCATGATCTCATATATAACCTCATCCATGTGTATATTTGTTTTAAATTTTAATTTTTATTATATTACATGTGTTTTTAACATTTAAATATATTTAGTTTTAATAAGTTAATTTTTAATATTTTATTTTAAATATTTATTTTAAACTTAATAAAACAAGAACTTTTGTAAATAAACTATTCAAAATGTTAAATAAAATCATGAGCATTGTTAATTTTCAAGTATGCAACTAGTTTGGATCTTATTCTTTGACTAGCAATATTTTGAGTTCTATTGAATGAAATTGAGGAAATGATGAATTGTTGGAAAGATACTTTTGTACAGAAGGATCTGGAGGTGGTTGCATGATCAAAATTGATCGTTAACCATGTTAAAAATTTAGCAAAAGCTATAACTACAAAATTGCAACAAAATATTAATTTCAATTGGAAAAAAAAATTGGCTAGGAAGATTTGTTGTAGCTAACTCATTCCAAAATTATTTGATTGCCAATTTTATTTTGACGGGAAAGCAAGGAAAATATTATATTTGGTTTTATTAATTTATCAAATTAGATTTGGATATCTTAATTTTTTTTTGTAATTTTAGAAATCTGAGTTTTTCTCTTGAATTTTGTTTGGTTTTAGTTTTGTATTTTGGTTATTTTATAGAGTTTTTTTTGGAGAGGAGGAGACCAATAGTCTTGGATCAATAGAATTGCACCAACAAGAAGAAAAAATAGATTTTTCCAGTTGTAAGAGGAGGGATCAAAATTGCCTTCAACACCTAAACTTTTTGGAGATTTCTTTTTGTAGTTATAAATAACAATTTGGAGAGTTGAGAGGTGGTTTCTCTTTTTTGCAAATAGCGGACTCTTAGCACTTTTGTAAGGAGGATTGTTGTTATAGGTTGAAAGGAATACTCAAATCTAAGTTTTGTGGGTTTTATTTCCAAGACCCAATCTCTGTTTTTGAAGCAAATCTTGCATTATTGCAACTCTTTTCTTTGCTAGTAGAATTGAAATCCTTGGGAGGATTATTGAAGATATATACTATAAAACAAAGCAAGAGATTCAGGTTTTTCTTTGTATTCAAATATTATTATTTGTCAATACAAACCTTATTCTTTTAATAACATATATTTGCCGATTATTCTATGTTTGTACTTATGTTAAATATGAGAATTTATGTTTGTTGGATGAACTACCTAATCTAATGATCACATAGATCTTCTATTTAATTAATTTTTTCGATTTTCTCTTGCATTAAAATAATTTTTCGAGTAACTATTTACTCAAAATTTTGTCATCATAAATGATTTAATTGCGATTGAAATTGTGTAAATTTTTTTTTCAACTTTTAATGGATTTTTTTTCATTGTTTTAAATCTCCAAATAGAGCATTCCAAGCAGTATTAATATAAGTTGTTAGAACTTCTTCAACAGTTCAATATTCATCATTAAAAGCATGTTAAATCCCCATTATTATTTAATATTTGCACTTGGTATTTAGGAGCTACCTCCTATGTACTGAGTTAGATTAGTTTCTTTTGTTTTTTCGCATTAGTAAGTAGGTTTACATTTGGATTTAGATTTAGATTTACTTCTCATTTCTTAGAAGTCTCCTTATGCAAGAGAAAACTCATTGGTGACTTGGTTGAGCCCAGCTTAAGGATTTCTTTCTTTCAAGCTAGTTACAAGAGGGTAAATCTGATTTCTTTCTTCTTGTTGATGGTAATTAGAGTCATAACAAGCCAACAAGGAGAGTGAAGGATAACCGGACCCATTGGAACTAGTAAAAATCACCATCGCAAATGGATAAGGGCTTAATTTGGGGTCATGACCGGGTGATCTCCCTATTGTTGATTTTGGTCATCAACAATTTCATTCAATAAAAACAAGTAAAATGTTACCTTTGACAAATCTTAAAACAGGTCCTCCATTCGAGCTGCTACTTTGGTTGGTTATGTGTTATTGGAGCCAAGCATTTTTATCTTGCTGCTTGATTATAAAGAATGATGAAACTCGTCATTGGTGCTCTTAATGGTTGATAAGGCTAATAGTATCGTAAAAGTATTTTATTTCCTTTGAATAATTAAATGGCTAATGAAAATATTTTCAACTACATAAATTGGCAAACTTGATAAGAACTTTGTTGCAGAGCATCATGCTTTGATTCTGAACTGAAAGATGATGTAGAACTTTGAAAGAACAATTTATGATGTTTTTGTTGATTATTTAGAAAAAAATAAGATTCTACATGTTGGAAATGTAGACTACAAGAAATTCAAAATTTTAAAACTTTTAAGAGAAATTAAAGGATAATCCTAATTGTCAGAGACTAATTTTCAATTAGGATTCTTGTATAGTTATGCTAGTAACCTACTTTTCATATCTATACTTTATTTTTGTTTTATTTTATTATATTCGGAAGAAAAAATAAATTGAGCACGATGGGGAAGGAGAATGATCTCACTTTTTCACCAACTCCATCTTTGCATGTTGTAACATATTTTGAACAAATTATTCCCTTATTAGGGACTTATGATACTGTTGGCATTATGGCACAGGTTTGGCACTATGGCACAGGTGTTGTCCTTGATGGCAACTCACTCTAGTGACAGATCACAATTCAAGCACTCAAAAAGAAGAAACAGATATATACACAGGTTCACTTTGACGAAGCTACGTTTACACGTAGGCTCAGTGAATAAAAACAGCATATACGTAGGATGGTCCAAACAAAGCTGCGTATACATGCACTTTCATGCAAGGAAAAGCACGCACATGTGGAGAACTTATTTTTGGTTCGTGTTATTTAGTCCTTGGTATTTGAACTTATGGTTTTGGGTCATGGTATCTCGTCATAAGTGTTGATCCCAAGTATTGGGTCCATGGTATTGAATTGTTATGGTTTTGGGCCATGGTATTGTGAAAGGCCTAAGGCTATAAAAGAGGAAGGAGATCATTTGGCAAGGAATTATCCAAATTATTGAATATCCGATAAAGTGTTAGATTTGGAATATAGTGACTGGGATATGGTGCAAATCTAGATCTGAAGGAAGAAGGAACCTGAGTGCAAGGAGAAGGATAAGTTCCTTTGATGGGTCAAAATCTTAAGGCTTGATTGATAGTATCTTTGTATGATTTTGATCTGTTCTATGTGGCGCTTGCTTGATCTGTAAATCTGATAATCTGGGTAAACTAATATCTGAACATTTGAAGGGGTAAATTATCTTTATAGATCTGTATGCAATTTTAGTGAAGCGAAGGGGTGTATACACGCAGTTTCTGTAAGTCAGAAGCGTGTATACGTAGGTTTATATTAGCACATAAGTTCTTGATGTTTGATTGATGTTATTTGTGGATCCAGTCTGAAAATTTATGAAACGTGGTCCCTGGAAGAAAGAGAAGGTTGTAGCTGTCTGCGGGTAGCAACCTGTATACTAGTATCTCGACTAGTACAAGAACTAAGGGGGTTGTATCTCTCTTCCAGGAGAAGCTGGAAAACGAGAGAGGGTTGTATCTCTCTGCAGGTAGCAACCTGTGTACTGGTAAAGGACTGCACCAGTACAGAATCATTGTAAAAAGAAGTTTCTAATTAAAAGAAGATAGAGACAAATTGCAGCAGGTGGTTTTCACCCACATTGGGTTTCCACCTTATATCTTGTGTTCTTATGTGTGGTTGTATTCTAATCTGTTTTATTGTTCCTGGCAACTGTTTATATGATTCTGGTGCACAACTTAATGATCAACATCTGTAGAATAAATTAAATTATAAATCTACATAGTATACGCGGGTTTCCTTATCTGTAGTTGCGTATATACGCGGGTTCATCTAACTAAAGTAGTGTATATGTTCTGGGTTTGAAAAAGAAAATAATTGACCAGATAATACTGATTCACCCCCCCTCTCAGTATTATTTCCAACAAATACAATTTTAATATATTCCCATTAAAAATAAAAGTAACACCCTCTTCATCAATAGTCTTGAATCTAACTGATCCATTTTCATACATTGTTTCTATTTCATATGGATCTAACCAACATGTTTGAAACTTTCCCTAGAAATCTTTAAATTTGGAATCAAATAAGAGAGTCCCATCACTTAGTTTAAATTTCTTCATGTTGACGAAATTGTCATGCCATCTTGTTCTTTGCTCCTAGATGGCATTGCTTCTTTCGATGACATATTGTCTAACTCATCCAGTTCATTTAATTGTGTTAACCTTTTCTTTGTGCCTCTAAGAGATATAGTCCCAATATTTTTGTTGCTATGAAGGTCTCAACTTGAAACTCTATGGGAATCAAAACCTACCTTCCATAAATGAGTTCATATGGTGTATGTCTAGCAGCTTTCTTCCATGTAGTCTGATATGCCCAGAGTGATTTTAGAATCCTATCTACCCAATATTTGTGATGTAGATGAAATTCTTTGTCAAAATAACTTTGAGAGCTCTGTTTGTTGATTCTTCTTTCCCATTGGCTTATGGATGATATGAAGTGGAATTTCAATGCTTGATTTTATATTACTCCACAATATTTTGGGCAAGTTTGGATGTGAATTGTGCACCCTATTCTATAACAATTTCTCTTGGGACACCAAAATGTGTGAATATATCCTCAAAATATAAAATTTATAATAACATTTTCAATAGCATAAATTAAAGGTTTATCTTCTACCCATTTTGTTACATAATTAGTACAAACAAGCATATACCTTTTCTGCCTGGATGCTAAAGTACTTGGTCCCACAAAATATAAAGCCCATTTTTTAAATCGGACTACGATTACCTAAGGCTATAAAGGATTCTCATCTGCTTGAACAGGTCTTCTCATTCCCAAACAACTATCACATCTTCTAACATAGTTTGGCATCCTTAAAAAGGGTAGGCCAATAATATCCAAAAATAAGAACTTTATATGTAGTTCTCTTATTAGAAAAATGTCCTCAACATGTCTCATCATGGTATGCTTTCCATATGTCTAGTATTTCATCTTCTCTTATACACCTTATGATGATCAAGTTAGGTCTTGTTCAGAAAATTTCCCCATCTCCCCACGAGTAAAGTGCACTGAGTTTGACAACCTTTTGTTTCTATCTTGATGGTAATTGTTGTGGTAATTTTCTTGTGTCCAAATAGTTAGTATTATCTGCATACCAAGGAGTTTTAGTATAAACTACAAAGAGATGTTCACTGGATAAATTATCATTTACAGGATTTGTTGTATTTTCACTTTGGATTCTAGAAAGAAAATCAACCACTGTGTTCTCCTTATGAGGTTTATCCAATATAGTGATATTAAATTCCTGTAATGACAAGATCCATCCATTAATTTTTCCATTATTTATAGGCTTGTTCATTGAATATATAATTGTAAAGTTATTAGTATGAACAAAAGTTTCATACCCAAGAATAAAATGTCAAAAATTATCGATGGCATGGACTACTGCGAGAAACTCATTTTCTGTAACTGTATAATTTGACTCCACATGAGTTATATTTTTTACTTACATAATAAATGGAATCACAAGATTGATGATATTTTTTTCTAATTACAACTCCTAAATATGTATCTAAAGCATTTGTAGAGATATGGAATGGGAGAGACCAATTTGGTCCTCTTAAAATAGGTTCTTCAGAATTTTCTTTTCAAAATATCAAAAGCTAATTGACATGAGTAATTCCAATAAAATTCACTATCTCTAGTGAACAATCTAAAAAGTGGCGAAGCTATTTTTGTAAATTTGTATATGAATCTCCTATAATAGCATGCATATCCATGAAAAATTATTACATCCCTTTGAGACTTAGGTATCAAAATATTGACAATGACCTCAATCTTTCCTGGATCAACCTTAGTTCCATCGCCTAAAATATAATGTCCCAAAACAATGCCTTCATTAAAAATCATGAAACATTTTTCATGATTTAAAGAAAGGTTAGTTTCTTGGCATATTATAAGAATTTTTTTGAGTTTTATAAGGCTTCTTCAAAAGTATTTCCATATACCGTGAAATCATCCATATAAACTTCAATGCAATCATGAACCAAGTCAGAGAAGATACCCAAAACTGCTCTTTGAAATGCGACAAGAGCATTGGATAGTATAAAAGGTAATACTATGTAAGTGTATGTTCCCCATGGACATGTACATGTATTATTGTCTTTATCTTCCAATGCTATTTGTATTTGATTATAGCCACTAAAACCATCAAGAAAATAAAATTATTTATTGTCTGCTAGTGTATCTAATACTTAATCATTGAAAGGAAGTGGAAGATGATATTTTAGAGTAGTCTTATTTAACTCTCTATAGCCTATGTAGACTTGCCACTTACCATTTTTCTTTGGTACAATTACCGATGGTGAAATTCACTCGTTGTCAGAAATTGGATAAATGAATTTAACATTTAACATTTTTTGCAATTCTTCCTTCATAATTTCCCTCAAATTAGGATTCATCCTTATTTGAGGTTGTCTAATTGGTCTATCATTTTCTTGTATATATATGTAATGCATACAAGTATTAGGATTGATACCTTTCATATCTATATATTCCCATACAAAAAAAATGAACGTTTATGTAACATCTTTAGTAATTAATACTTTTGAGTTTTTTCCAAGCTAGAATTAATAATTAGAGTTTTACTTGGACTAATTTATACATGAATACTACCAAATATGCCCATAGAATTTGACGATAGCATAGAATTATATGATGAAAATTATTCTATATTACAATTTTTTTGAAAATTCTTATCTAACATATTTACATGATAATTTTGTATTTTTTTATCAAGATAGTGAGGAAATTCATAATTGTTTATAAGATGTATTATTTGATTTTCTTCATTTTCTTGTTTGAAAGACATCACTTGTGAAATTGTTAGAACAAGTAGTATTACTTCATGATCATTTTCATTATCTTCTAATTCAGTAATTAGTAATTGGTTTGGTAGGTGTTGGGACAATTTTTTTTTTTAAATGCAACTAATTACCACACATTAAATTATTAACTCGAGGATGCATCTTTATATTTCAAGGCAATATGTAAATTATACACAATGAACTACCAAAACTAATGTTAGTGCTATACGAAATCATATTTAATAACCAAATCAAAGATAAACTCTATTAAAATCAAATCAATCTTTGCTTGTAAAAATGAAATTCAAATGTACAACTAAAAACTCAATCATGAAACAACATATGGAGTCTTAATTCTAAATTATTTAACTGCTCCTGAGATAAACCTATATTTATTTAAATTTCAGAAGAAACAACAATAGTAATTCAAAGAACAACAATAAAAATTCAAAGGAACAACGATATGAAAATAAAAGGGCGGTAGTGCAAAACTAAAATAGCAACAATGAAAAATGGAAAGAACAACAATATGAAATTGAAGCACTTGAGGTGCATGGCATAGTGGCCGGGGAAGTCGGTTTCACGCACCCCGGACCACGTTCGATTCCTGTGGCGCAGCTTTTCTGGCGCAATTTCGGAGGAGGTTTATTCCGATGATTTGACGGATGACGGCTGATGATGATAACGAGGCATGATGTGATTGTCATCAAAGCATGATGTGATTGTATATGTGTAAAATATGAATGTAATGTGATTTTCTAGATGAAAAAAACAATATGAAATTGAAGAAACAACAAACTTTTGTTCAGGAAATGACAATAAAAAATAATACAATGAATTCTTTTATCATCACTACAATAACCATTCGCTGCTCAGATAAATAACCAATTCAACACTACAATAACCATTCGCTGCTCGGATAAATAAATATTCACCACTCAACAAGAGAGAAACAACAAATGAAAAAAAAATATATAAACTTTTATCATCACCGACGCTGACACATAAAATTGGGACTTAAATTAATCTGGATATTAAGCGAGAAAAAACATGCATAAAAAACATGCATTAAAGAGTAGCAGCAGTATATAAAATAAATGCGCCAGTTTAAAGATTAACCTAATCTATCTTATTTATGTAGATAATATTTTGTCCAAGGAGCGAGCCCAACTGCCAAAGTTAGCCTGCCTACATCAAATTAGATCAAATCACATACATCACATATCAAGTCAATGTAAAAGAGATTCCAATGAGAAATATCAATAACATTTACAAAAACAACTATCTTTCTCTATCCAAAGGTTTAACAATTATCAATCATCTTTCTTTATTTTTATTTTCATTTAAATACATAGAGAGCCAAGGGGAATTACAACTAAACTCATTACAAAATGATTTCCAACTATAATTTTAGATTGACTACAAAATGTAAATAATAAATATGATATCTAAAATATACTTCCATCAATATTCAACTAACTGCAAGCAAATTGGATATGATTGTGCAGTTGTGGAAAATTGAAAAACCGCCCACAATAAAAAATCTAGGAAATTTTCCTTCAGAGAACCTTGCGATAATCTCAATCCAAGCCGAATTTTTGAAAAATACTCACTGGAAAACTAACTTGGTCCATTATGCAAAAAATCCATGTCACAAAATTTCCAAATTCATCCTCTTTTTCCAAAAAAATCCGACGGAAAATTGTTGCTTCTTTATCCATCGAATTTATGAATTGGCGTGTTTGACTATGGGTTGGAGCTCAAGTTTGTAATTCGGATGAGAACTTGGTGGATAAAATCATGAGTACTATTACAATGATAATTTTATAAACCATCATTGGAAAACTTATGCATAATAAGCTTTAGTATATTAAAAATAAAGGAGAATAAACATCACTAATCCACAAGAGCATGAATAATTATAAAATGGAATTATATAATAAATAACATGATAAAAGAACAATGAAAATGGATAAAATATATGTTAAGAAATGGTAATAATAATGGCAATTTAGTGGTCCAACAATATGAGCATAAATTGTACACTTCTTTGTGCATTTTACTTAGATATTATCATATCACCAGATCTATAACTAATAAATGCATCGGTCATGGCTAACCAACACCTTCCTAATATTAATGGATGACCTCCAAGACTGGTTTTAGGTGTAAGAACAATAAAATCGACTGGACATTTCCAAGAATCCAAAGATACAACAATATCGTATAGTACACCTTATGGTTTTATAGTGGATCTATCTAATATTATAACATAATTGGTATATATCAAAGATTGCTTAATTGCAATTCATCCATAATATGTTTGGTCATTACATTTATTGTTGCTCCTAAATCAATTATTGTATTTGGAATTGCAATATTATTGTTGGGTCTCTAAAATGTCATCCAATTTCACCTTTATTTCCATCATTTTACCCTCATTCCGTAACTCTGTAACTCCATAACTCCACATTTAGAAACCATTTTCATAATCATATGGGTTTATTATTATTATTTTTCAAGTCATTTATTTTAAGTATTTTAAGTGAATTAGTGATTAAATATTAGGAAATTAACATATTTTCATATATATCTGAAAGTGTTATGAGTTTTGTAATATTTTAGGCCTACTTGGAGATTCTAGAAGGGTCTTATTTGGCCACGCAACCACAAATTCGAATTTCAAATTCCAACTCATGAAGATTTGTGGAATAATTGTAGAAGATGTGGATCATTAACTATGCACATTCAAAGGAGAAGAATCATGGATGAGAGGTTTTTGAGAGGATTTGTATCTTACATTTTTAGGAGATTGGTTGTAACCACAAGAGATAAATTTGGATTTAGGAGAGATCTAGGGATCTATATTTATTGAATACTTATCTTTAATTTTTGTATAAATAGGAGTGCACCCTTCATACAAAGGGTTATTAGCTAGTGGTTAAGTGTTAGTATTAGTGTTAGTTGCTAGTTGGAACTTCCAAGTTCCATCCAAGCTACGATTTGTAAAGTGAGGAGAGAGAATAATTGTAATCTATTGTAACTTCATTTTATGAAATATATACTGCCACTTTGATCTCCAAAATGTGATAGTTGTTCAGTGTGCTTGTTGAGGAATGGAGGGCCCCCATCAACCACAATTTATACACCTTTGTACATATTGGTAACATAGTGCAGTTGTTTTATTTCATTTATTTTCAACAAGTGTGTTTTCATTTTATGCAAGTGTGTTTTTCCTTTTAGCAAGTGTGATTTCATTTCAGCAGGTGTGAGTGTGATTTCAATTCAGCATGTGTGATTTCAATTATGCAAGTGTGGTGTGATTTCATTTATGAAAGCGTGGAGTGAATTTCATTTTATGCAAGTGTGGTGTGATTTCAATTCTGCAAGTGTGATTTCATTTATGCAGGTGTGGTGTGATTTCATTTATGCAAGTGTTATTTTCATTTTCAAGAAAGTGTGGTTTCCTTTATGCAAGTGTGATTTCAATTTCTTTATGTTTGGTTTGATTTGGACTATATTGATTTAAATTTTTTTGTAATTAGTTTTAATTGCATTAGATTAATCTATTTTGATAGATAATCACCTAGTACATATAGTACAGGTATACCTCATTAGTCTACGAACCCCGGATTTTACTTCCCACGTAACTGTGGGACACTCAGAAAACTAGTCTGTATACCAGTGCGTGTGAGGGTAAGGCGACAGAGACTCGATCGGTTCTGCGGGTTCTCCAGATCGGTTCGGTTCGGCGGGTTCTCCAGATCAGTTCTGCGGGTTCTCCAGATCGGTTCTGCGGGTACTCCAGACCGGTTTTCCGCAGTGTTTCGCATAAACATTTCCTTTATTCCTTTATTCAAGTCAAGTTTATACAGATCATATCGGTTCTCCAGATCATATCGGTTCTCCAGATCGGTTCTGCGGGTACTCCAGATCGGTTTCCGCAGTGTTTCGCATAAACATTTCCTTTATTCAAGTCAAGTTTATCTTCTCCGATTGGGAAGAAATCTTTCTTTCGGTATAGATCTGCGGTATTGAATTGAATCTGCGGTATTGATCTGGTGCAGATCTGCGTAAAATATGGCTCCAAGCTTCGCAAAAATAACTGGTGGCTCATCCGCCTCTGGAGGGCAATCTCCTGCCCATATCGTGAGTGAAGCCCCAGCTCCCACTGTCCAAGTGGTCCAGGACTCACTCGATGAAGCTTTGAAGTTCTCCGAAAGTGCCCTAATTTGTCGATTCAATGGTTTTTGGCCGCAGCTGATAGCACTCCACAATTGGATCTCGGAGGTATGGAAGCCTATCATTTCTGATGAAATTAATATCTACCCCTGTGTTAGAGGTTTCTTTATAGTAGATTTTGAAAATCCTGAAAGCAGACAATGTATTCTAGATTCCGGCCCTTGGTTTTGGGAAAAATCAGGGCTATTCATGAAGCCATGGAACCCATCATTCGATCCCTCTACAGCAGTGATAACCTCAGCACCAGTTTGGGTGAGATTGCCAAGCCTACCCTTGCATCTCTGGAATCTCTCCTCGCTAAAAGCCATCGGAAATGCAATTGGGAAATTTTACTGCAGGTGCTCAGAAACAGAGGAATATGCCAAAACCACCTATGCACGCATCTGTGTGGAAATGGATTTCAGCGCCGGATTCCCAGCTGAAATAAACCTAACAAGTAAAGACTATGTGTGGAACCAGAAGCTTGATTATGAAAGTGTCCTCTTCAGATGTCGATCGTGCTTTGAGACGGGGCATCTAGCAAAAAATTGCCCAAAAGCCTCTGAGAAAAATTTTGCTAGAAAAAACCACCACAGATCTACATGGTGGGAAGGAGCACAAAAAGAACACTACACTGTCATCAAAGAAGAATATTCTAGAGAAAACTCTGAGTC
>APFE030889423.1:0-34892 GCA_000404065.3 Pinus taeda | reverse complement strand
AATTCTCTACAGCTAGAACTCCTCAGCAAAATGGAGTGGTGGAAAGAATGAACAGAACAGTCCAACAAATGGCTCTTGCTATGCTTGATGAGTCAGGAACTCCTGCAACTTTCCGGGGTGAAGCTGCTCATGCTGCGGTGGTTATTCTCAACAAAACAAATGTCCGGGTGAACAGCACTCAAACTCCTCATGAGCTCTGGAAGGGTAAAACTCCTTCGGTAAAGCACTTCAAAATCTTTGGGAGCGAATACTATATTAAGAATACTAATGAGCAGCTTGGCAAACTTGAACCTAGAGCAGATGAAGGCATTCTTCTTGGTTACTCTCCACATAGCAAAGCATACAAGTGCTACAATAAAAAACTTGGCAGAATTGTTGAAAGCATTGATGTAGTGGTTGATGAGAAGGGATACATCCCTAGACAAGTACATCATGAAGACATCGAAGAAGATGAAGGCTAATCTCAACAACAGAATGATGAACAACCTCAAGAAGAACCAAAGGAGCAGACAAGAATAGAATAAAAGACTCCATCTAGATATGTTCAGAACAATCATCCAGAATCTCAGATTATGGGGCAGAAAGAAGCAGGTGTACAAACAAGAAGAACAGTTGTAGAAGCCTCAAGCTATCTGGCATTACTCTCCTCTACTGAACCACAAAATGTGAAAGAGGCATGCAAAGATGAATGTTGGATAAAAGCAATGGATGAAAAACTTGAGCAAATCGAAAGGAACAACACTTGGGAACTGGTTCCTAGACCAAAGGATAAGAATGTTATCGGAACAAAATGGGTCTTCAAAAATAAATTGAATGAAAATGGAGAAGTAATTAGAAACAAGGCCAGACTTGTTTGTAAAGGGTATGCGCAGCAAGAAGGAATAGACTTTGAAGAAACCTTTGCTCCTGTTGCAAGACTTGAGGCCATCCGAATGTTCCTTGCTCTCTCAAGTTTTCAAAACTTCAAAGTATTTCAAATGGACGTGAAATCAGCCTTTCTGAATGGAGACTTGGAAGAAGAAGTATACATTGAACAACCAGATGGGTTCATTCTTGGAAATGATCCAAATCTTGTATGCAAATTGAAAAAGGCTCTCTATGGGCTCAAACAAGCTCCAAGGGCTTGGTACTATTGTTTGGAAAAATATCTTCATCAACAAGGTTTTTCAAAAGGATCGGCAGATAGCAATCTTTATATAAAAGTTGAAAATGACAAATTGCTAATACTTGTTGTGTATGTAGATGACATTATTTTTGGCATCAATGAAGAAGATATGAGTCAAAGCTTTGCCTTAGTCATGCAAAAAGAATTTGAAATGTCCTTGCTAGGAGAACTGACATATTTCCTTGGTTTGCAAATCCAACAAAAAGACGGAGGAATCTTTTTATCTCAAACCAAGTATCTCAAATAGATTTTGAAGAAATATGGCATGGAAGATGCAAAACCAGTATGTACACCCATGGTCACAGGATGTAACCTCAGTGCAAATGATGAATCTGCAATAGTACATCAACCAACCTACAGATCTATGATTGGAAGTCTACTTTATCTGAGAGGTACCTGACCGGACATCATGCATGCAGTAGGAATAGTTGGAAGATTTCAGGCAAATCCAAAGGAGACTCATCTTCAGGCAGTGAAGAGAATTTTCAAATATCTTCAAGGGACAAAAAATTATGGCTTATGGTATCCTAGAGATACAAATCTCACAATTCATGCTTATACAGATGCAGATTGGGCCGGAAGCGTGGATGACAGGAAGAGCACAAGTGGTGGTGTGTTCTTTATGGGTTCCAGATTAGTATCTTGGTTTCAGCAAGAAACAGAGTTCGATTGCTCTTATCTACAGCTGAAGCAGAATATGTTGTTGTTGCATCTTGCTGCACTCAACTCCTTTGGATGATGCAGACCTTGCAAGATTTTCAAATCTCTTTACACCACATATCTCCATCTTATGCGATAACACAAGTGCAATCAGCATCTCAAAGAATCCTGTCATGCATTAAAAAACCAAGCACATACCAATCAAGTATCATTTTCTCCGGGAACAAGTGCTTGAACAGAAAGTCAAGTTGGAGTATGTTCCTTCTAAGGAACAAGTTGTTGATATTCTCACCAAATCATTGCCCAGGGAAACTTTTGAATATCTCAAGCAAAAGCTGGGGGTTGTTGATGCATCATCTGGGGTATATGCATACATGTGCTGGGTTGCGGCACAGGTTCAGGGGGAGCATATAATGCATTGTTGACATTATGGAGGATGTACAAAAGGAGATCATGGAAGCTGGTCTGAATATAGCTGCAATATGTCTCTATCTCTTTCTTGGTCATTGTTGGTGCCTGGTAGATTATGGTTCTTCTTTGCAGATCTAGTTCATGTTCTTAGGGGGAGCATAACCCTTTTGCCCTTGATGTCAAAGGGGGAGAATGACGCTGAAGTCTTTAAGGTTGCCATCAAGTCCAAAGGGGGAGATTGTTGGCATTATGTTTCTGGTATGGCTATATGTTACAGATGTTGTACTTGATGGCAACACCCATGGAAAGGCTCCCAACATGTTGAAAATTAAGAAGTACGCAAGAGAACAGTTCAAAAGATGCATACCCGCAGGTACACCGTGAAGGGACTGCGGCCAGACACGCAGGTCAGCCGTTCAGAAGGTGTGTACCCCTAGTGCACTCATTTCAAGGCAGAGAAAAGCACACGTGGGGTTTCTTATGTTTAATCTTTGGTATTTAGCTGACGGTATTTATGTCATTATGGTTTGGCTCGTGGTATTGATCCATGGTTTGAGTAAGAGCTTGCCTATATAAATAAAAGGAGATCATTTGGCTTGAGCATGCTTTTGGGTTGAATATCTTAAGATTTGAAATATTGGGTTATTGTTTCAAAAGCTTGATCTATATGAAAGTGAAGTGGAAAGCGAATCTGTGAAGGGTGATCTCTCGAGCGCTTGATCAGATCTGGGCATCCGTCTAACTATAGCACACTGGTGATCTGCAAATTCGGCCCTAATCTGAAGTACGCAGGTGTTTAACAGTGCCTCTGCGTGGGTACGCAGAGCAGAAACAGGTGAACTGCGTGGGTATGCAGAGAAGAAGAAGGGTGACTTCGTGGGTACGCAGCGCAGAAACAGGTGAACTGGGTGGGTACGCAGAGCAGAAGTGGTTCAGGTGCGTATGCATAGTCAAAGTACGCGGTGCGATAGTCTTTCTGGGTGTGTGACTACTGTGGCAGTACGCGGCGCAATAGTGCATCTGGGTACGTACTGTATGCAGCGTGGTAGAAGAAGCAGTGTGTGGGCATGTAGTGCAGCAGAAGGAACTCTGCGGGTATACACAGAGAAGTAGAGGGTGAAGTGTGTAGCGACGCAGGCCAGAGAAAGGAAAGTTGCGTATCTGTCTCATGACTATCTGTTGACTGAATTTTTCTGTTGTTAAGGTGTTCTAGGTTTAGTTCTGTTTTGTTGATATGGTTACTGCTGTTGACTGTGAAATCTACATGTACTTGATGATCATTTAATGTTTATAAGAAAAGAAGCAGGGGGTTGTAGCTCCCTTCCAGGAGAGACTGGAAAACGAGAGAGAGTTGTAGCTCTCTGCAGGTTGCAGCCTGCGTACTGGTAAAGGACTGCACCAGTACAAGACCATTGTAAAAGGAGTTTCTAATTTGAAAGAAGATAGAGACATATTGCAGCAGGTGGTTTTCACCCACATTGGGTTTCCACCTTATATCTGGTGTTCTTTAATGTGACTGTCTGTTTTTCTTGTTCATTATTTTGTGGTACTGATATGCAAAAATAATTCAAAGTGTAAATAAGGAAGATTCATTAAAAGAACTAGATAATACTGATTCACCCCCCCTCTCAATATTATTTTCAACATTAATGTCATGTCATGAGTCGTTATATGACAGATCATTATTGTGGACCATGTAGATTGTATTCAAATATATTTTAAAATGGAAGTCCAAAGCACACACATGAATATGTATCGTCATGTAAATTAAAAATCATAGGATGTTGAATAGTCATGAGGGTAGTCAAAGAGTCACAAAGGGGAAGTGTGACCCCTTGGTTATATATACACTCTCATTGTCTAAAAAAGGGACTTTTCACCTTGGCTCCTCCCATAAGGCATTAAAGAGATCAACTAGTTCTTTAAGGAGCAAGGAGTGGCTCCAATATCCCACTATTGGGGCTAGTGATGTGTAGTGTAAACATGTGTCTTGGAACTTTTTCTTAATAACAAAAGCCTTTAAGGCCAAATTTTCTTGATGCATTGACTACGAATGTTTGTAAGACTATTTTGAGGATGTTTCTATTTCATGTTTTCCTTCACATGTAGTAAGATATTTGAACAAATTTGGTTATTATAGTACTTATCTGATTCATAATGTGTTGTAATGGTTTTTATTTTTGTCCAATCCTTGTGGACTATTCCGCAGGATATTAGACAAATCTTCCCCTTTTTGTTGGTTTTAAAAACTGTTGCATCCGTTGTGGACTATTTCGCTGCATGTTATACAAATCCTTCTAGTTCATGTGTGTCTCTTCCTCGGTTGTACTATTACCTCTCACTTAGAGGCTCACTTCGCCACACCCTCTGTTTTCAGTAGAAGAACCTTGACACTGTCACAACTACACACTCACCAAGCACACCTCCCTTACACTTCAAGGATACCATTATATCCCTGTCGAGTGCTGACAGCTAGATCCGAGGAAAATATTTAAGGATTTGGAAATTGGACATTTATATTGGATGGGAATCCTACACCAAATAATGTGAGGTCTAATTGGGACTTCATCTGATGGATATCCCTTGAATTTTTGTGGTTAGAACACCATCGACATGACTCAAACCAAAAGAACCAACCAGGGCATCCTGAGGCTAAAGCACCTCACCCTCATCAATAGCAACCAAGATTTACCATAATCCACACTAGATCACTAGGCCAGAATAATAAACATCTAATAAAAAGCTTTACAATTGTCTCCAACAAATTACCAGGCCAAAAAAAGCATGGATTCCACCAGATTTCTCCACCTACACTGTGAGAAATTTTCCTGTCTCCTAGTCTCTCAGGCTTTACCAGAATCCACAGTTCAATCTATGGATCACTAGGTCCTAAACTGAGACTCCACCCTGCAGGATTTACTGTATATCCCTTCATTCATTAGCAATGATTCCTATGCCTAATCAAGGGGAACCACATCTAGGGTTTACCATATACCTCACCATTAACCAATAGAGTATTCCTAGGCCCACTGAGGCACATAATACCTATTTTTGCTACAATCCATATTTTGGTTTAGGGGTCACTAGGCTAGTTCATTTACCATAATCCATAGTCTGGTTCAGGGATCACTAGGCCATGTGTTCTTTCTTTCAAAGATCCACCTCAATTAGCTTCAAATCCATTTGATAGTCTAGCTCAACCAAAACATGAGAACCCCATCACACCATGGCTATCTAGATATGGAAAGGCTAGGTTGAAGACACTGTCACGCCTGGGAAAAACGATGCCATAAGAGCCAAGAAGCACATGGAACACAATGCATGCCAAATCTAGAAAGGAAAACACACATGAAAATCGATATTTGCAAGGAGTCCTACTATAGCTACTTGATCTTGCTCTTCCTTGCATGTTCCTTCCTTCCTCTTGCCTCCTTTTCCTTTCTTGATCCAATACCAAATTGCTCCAGAAAACTCTAAGTGTCCAAGAGTGAGAGAGAGAGAGAGAGAATATTGAGAGAGCTCCAAAATTCAACTGACAAAAGGTACCACCTGATTCTCATTAGCCTTTTTATCAATTAGGATTTTATTTTCTTCATTTTCCATTATTTTCCTTCATTTTCCTCCTCACATGCAACCTATGACCTTTCCACTTGCTTTTCTCCTAATTTCCATTATTTTCATAAATAAATGTTCTAAAAATGCCATTTTTCCTTCCCAAATCCATGGCCATTTCCTTTGCAAATTTCCTTATCCATAATAAATCAATGAACACTGACACTAGCATGTTTTTCATAACATTTATATTGGAAGAAGTGTCCCACCAAATGTGCTTATTATTTTTCCTTTATCTCTAATTACATGGAATTTTTACCAGGGCTATTACAAAACCCTCCCCCTTGGGGGACAATATCCTCGATGTTCAACCACACTTATACCTCAGAAAAAATACTGAAAAGAAAACATACTTCCCATCAAGATTTATAATATAACTCGACGCAATATTTACAATGTTCACCCTAATGAAAAGCAAACCAACATGAAATCATTGTTGATCTAAATATGATCTGAGGTTGTCATAGATGTCAACCCGAGCAACACCAAGGATGACCCTAAAATTCCATGGCACATTGGGCATCATCATTCATGGTTTCTCATCTCATAACCATTATAGGAATACTCTACTCAAAAATATCTTTCTATCGGTATATAGCTCTCCTCGTAATTCCTCACGGTTTGTAAGTTATTCAAGATTCCAGTTAGTAACCCCAATTAGTGGGATAAAACCCAATGGAATTGTGGGATGGAATTTATCGTTGAATTTGGTCATTGAATAGTCAATAATTAATAATCTTTTAAGCTCCTAAAATCGCTCCAACATTCTCTATAGAAGCCCCTCTCAACTCTATAAAAGTAAATCTCATATATCCTCCAAAAGTAGTGATTGTGGAAAGTTCACTATAACTTTATTTCTGCGAAGTCTTGGATGCTGAAAGTAAAGCCCACTTGAACCAAAATCCTAATGAACATCGTGACCAAATTTCAGATCTTGTTTCTCCATATTTTCGGAGATATGCTCTGTGGAAGTTAGGGTTTTTGCGAAGGCTCCTGAGTTTCATCTCAAATCGGTGACCTTGGGAAAATCGCCATAATTCTCTCTTTGAGAAGCGGATTGGGATTCTGTAAAAAGTGGTAGATAGTGCATGGGTTGTATCTTTCCATGTACTAACGTTAGAGTTGAAAGAGGAAATAGTGACATGCGACATGCCGTACAAGTTCGATCTACTGAACTAGTCCATAATTAGGTTATTGTGGGAGATTGCGCATAACTTTGCCTTGAAGAGTCCAAATCAGTTCACACTTGTGGCATTGGAAAGAAGACTCATTGTGATACTACAGGACCGAAGATCAAATATTCGGGATATGAAATCACATAGACACGTCAGATTCAATATCGTGTTCCTAGAAGGCAAGAAAAAAACCCTAGATCAAGTGTTGTCAACGGGTGCAAAGGACCAGACTTTCTAGGGAAGTAAAGAGAAAGGTACAAAAAAATGATGCAGCAAAGGTAAGCTCCAGGTAAGTATCTTCTATATATGCATGTTCATCTCTTAATTGCATTAGGTTCTTTGTATTCTAATTTGTTTTTTCTATTTAGCAATGACATATGCTCTACAAGATGAGGTAATTTTGCTATTATCATGTCATGGCTATTTCCTTGAAGACATTTTGTAGGTATCATATATTTGTCAGGAGAAGACTCAATGCACAATCTAATATTCTAAAGAATGAGAAAGGGTAGCATGAAAAGAGCAGAAATCAAGGTGCATAACAACAGCAAGAAGTTCACCACATAAAGTTTTCAAATGGGCAGCACTACATATAGTCATTGCAAAAGTATCATTGTATAAAGTTGTTGTAAAAACATCATTGTAAAATTTGTACAAGTGTCTATCTACCATGATTTGAAGATTCAGTGTCGGGAGGTCTAGGATCATCATTAGGTGGTTGTGTCATAGTTGGGGTTATCATCTAATGTGTCTTCTTCTCCTGCGTCATTCTATATCATTATAAAGTGCACCATTTTCCCTGGTACGGGAGTCCATTCTTCTTTTATTCTTCTATAGGGTGGTAGGGTGATGTTAGGCTGGAGCATTATCTCACAAATAGGTTCAAGCCTGTGAAAACTTCAGGGTGGTAGGGTGGTGCTAGGGTGAGTTGTAGCTCATGCGGTGTTGGGGAATCCATTCAATTGACCACTGAGGAATCTTGGGCGTTGGAGCATCCATCTAGTGGGAGCTAGGAAAGAATGCTTTTCTAGCACTAGTAGAAAATGATGAAATTAGTGACTACGTGACTAAAAAAGTTAGTCACTACAATTATTGCAAGTGAATCACTACTAAATTGAGCAATTTTAAGTAACCGAACTAAAAAAGACTAATGTGAATGACTAATTTAGTTTAGGGATAAAATGTATGACTAGGTAATAAGTGACCAAACTAAAAGTGACTGACTAAAATGACTAATTTAGTCCCTGACTAAAATATATGACTAGATAATAAGTGACAAAATAAATAATGATTAACATAAACAACACATATTCAAACCATGCAAACAACACATATGCAAACCTTTATAGGTTTAGAGCCTCCATGCGTGTGTGTGAGGGAAGGTGTTTGATATATTATACTTCGTTTCCCTTCATCACCAAATACAATTAGACTATGAGTGGATTGGTTAAGCAACCCTCATAATTCATTTCTTTAAGTTTTTGGGAAATCTCAAGTTAAAGTCCAACTAGTGTGAGTAGATGGTCTCAATGGTATTTTCAAGGGTTTTTAAACAATATCACTAGATCCCAATGCAACCGAGGTGCCTTGTATTTGTTGAAAATTAAAATACCCCACGTGGCACCAAATGTGTGATTGATGCATGGTACAAGCCTAAGACCCATTCTTACAATGTAAAAAATTCGAATGACACTAAATATCCCCCATAGAGGCCTAAGATGCCCTATAGAGGTCATGTGTGCTTCCTTGAGAACTACTTCTCAAATTTTAATCATCAAAGGTTCAAATAAGGCATAAGTCACTTATGTTCCTATTTCGACGAAGACTACACCTGTAAGCCTCATTAAAATTGGTCTGTGTTAGTGTCCATATTCAATTCACTTAAGGGATAGTTGAAATAGCCCATATAAAACCAAGCTTTAGGCGGCCTTGTGCAAGCATCTATATTAAATTCACCCAAGACATGGTATATTAGGTGCATATGAAACCTTAGTTTCAGTGGGTCACGGGCCTTTGTTCATGTTCAAATTCAATTCATCCAATACATCACCATCCACATGGTGCATTTTAAACTCTGATTTAAATTTCTTTGCTAGTGTCCATATTCAGTGCACCCACTGCACCATTATATAGGTCTCACACAAAACCAATGTGTTGAGGGAGTGAGCACCTCAATTCTCTTGATGTAATAATAAATTTGGACAAAAACATAACATTCGAATATTCAAATGACATATTAATTCAATAAAATAAATTTTCCCACGAGAAATTGATTGAAATTGATCTAGGCAATTTGGGGGAAGAGACATTCTAATTCACAAGAGCACCGAGCTTGAGAAATTACAAAAAAAATTGTTTTTCCAATCCAAGAAACAAATATGAACTAATTGAAATGAATATGAAGCTCAATGCATTATCTGGATGCCTCATATTCAAGCCAGGTTTAAATGGCCATGTAATATTGTCCATTGTTAATTTTCCCCATGACTAATCTAGATGGTTCATATCAAATTTGGGTTTAAATCGACCTATGCCAGTGTCCTTGTTGAATTAAACCATTGCATCATCTAGGTGCTGCATATCAAACCCAGGCTAAATGAATTTTTACTAGTGTCCATATTCAATTCACCATTACACGGATCTGCTAAACATTGGGGGTTCCCTCATGAATTTTGTAGAGTAGTGTGCTTCTCTTGGCATAATAATAAAATTTGGAAATATATGCCACCTGGATATAAATGGCACATCAATCCAGTAAAAGAAACTATGCCCATAGGAAATCAATTAGGGGAATTTGGGAGGGGAGTCATTGGAAACCTCAAGGAAATTGCAATTGCTATTGTAGTTGCTATTTGTAGAGGAAAATCTTGGGAAAGGAAACATTGGAACAAAACTTCTTTATCCAATCCAAAAAAGAAAGGTGGACTAATATAAATTTAAATGAATACAAGATATGAATAATCAAAACACAATTTTATTAACAACGAATTGAACACACTTGCAGACACATTTATAATACCATTTGACACATAGAATTTGTCTTTTGTCATAGTAAGAAAGATCATAATTAATATTTATGAAAAATGAGATAGGCCTAGACTATACCCAAAAGGAGTCTAACTCCTTAAAGTGGATGATCAGTTCACTTATAGGTTCTTATGGGGATCAAATTTCACAAAACTTGGGCTTTAAAGCTCATGTTTAGAACTATTCGAAGATATGTTTCAAAGATTAATGAATCAACAATATTACTATTATTTTATGGGGTGAATCAATGATTCATCACTTACCAAGTCTGATAGGATGATGTTTTATGAGGTATAATTCCTTGTAGGCTATATATTGATGACTGGGTATGAAGAAAATACTAGTAGACTTTGATTTCCATATCATCTTAGTGTTATCTAAATGGGTTCAGTGATTAAACTTATCAAGGTGAAAAAATAGAATCAGATTAGAACCGATAAAAAAATGGAAAGAAAAACAAGTTGACCAAAAAATGCATAAATTTTCAACTTTTGATATATACATGTGCCTTTAGTTCACAATTATTGTTCTTCCACTGGAGGGTTGAATATGATAGTTATATCTATGATTTTGCAACCAATTTTATTTCAACTCCAGATGAGCAATTAATGCATACCAGTGGAAACTTTCCATAAGGTGAACTCAATTTACAAAACAGAGTAGTCCCATTCATGGTTTTTGGGTCTCCCAAACATATTTTTCATCTTTGTATTAGAAGAAAGGGAATTTGTCCTCTATAAATCACAACGATTTCCATTTTGTCGAGCTTAATTTCCCCTTTTTGAAAATCTAAAAATAAATCAATCTCTTCCTCGAATTCATGATTTGTGGTTGTTTATTGTATTTAGACATGTTTGTCTCATCTTTAGCTGCAGAGTGTAGTATTCTTCGATCTTGGCCTCTCCATCTACAATCAATACTTCATGCTCATATAGCATTGGAGGTTTGAAAATTCTAGTCAGCTAGAGACTACTGTGGTCTACTGTGGCAACCAAAGTGGTCTAAAAATCATTGAGAATCCAAATCCATGACTACTCCAAGCACATTGACACTAAGTAGAATTTTCTCAAGGATAGGGTTCAAAAAGGGATAGTTGAGAGATATCAACAAGTTGTATATATATTGACGAAGTCCCTAGAAAATAAGAAGCTCAAGATGTTTAGAGAGAGACTTGGATTTCTAAAAAACACTTTCATAAGTAAGAGGGAATGTTAGAATTTATCTTGGATAGTCTTCTACAATGCACATGTGGCAATACTAGGCACACCCGTGAACATATCTGTGTGCTTTTGTTACAACAACTCAAACTAGACAATGAAAGTGCACTTCTTCCCATCTAGATTCAACAGTATGGTGCATTAGATTATGTAGGAGAATTTGTTGTTCTATTTCTAGCCAAAAATCTATCCTCAACTATTGTGGACATTATTCTTATTAGTTTACATGAGTTAGTTTTGTTTTATTATAACACTTTTCTAATTCTAAGTTTAGTTAGGTAAGCCACTCTCTTATGTTAGACATATACATTAACTATAGTTTTCTATCTATATTTGGTTTCCCGAAATTGCGGTTCTCAAATATGAGTGTTTGTTAATTTGTGCAGATTATTTTCAACAAATAACACTTTGACAAAAATTGTTGGTCGTTAACAAACTGTAAAAATTGTGAGGTTCTGGCAGAGCCATTTCTTAACAAAAAATAATATTCCAACATGGATATTTAAGTTCCTCATGGATTGGTCATTTAGTTTGATTAAATATGAAGGCTTTATAAAATATGCAACTAAACATTATTTAATTAAGGTTTTCAATACTTAGGAAGGCTTTCACATTTTCTATGCTTTTAGAACATGTTGATGAGCATCAGGTCATTGGAAAAAATGAGGACTTTCTCTCAGTGAGCTTCATACTGAAACTTGTAAGATCCATACTTAGTTGTCTAGCATTTATGACATGTTATAATAAGAAATGTTTCGTGGATGTATGAACTTTGACCGAAATAGTGTTTTTGGGTACAAGTGAAGAGAGTAATGAGGTCCCCTTTTCCTTCTTTTTTTTTTGGGCGGGGGCGGGGCGGGTTGGGGGGGGGGGGGTGGGGTGGATTTTGTATCTAGCCTACTTCATCCCTTTTCTAGCTATGTTTTACGACTACTTATTTGATTTAGATTTATAGTTAAGTCTTAAATTATCATTTATTTTTCCCTTTACTGGGAGATGCATTATGTACTCCATTTACAATTGTTAGTGCATGTTGCAATCTTGGGTTCCATTGACTTAATTTGGTGCATTGTAGCACTTTGAGAAGCATGTCCACTAACTCTTCCAATGTTGCATCAAACTCTGTTTCTTTTGTTGTTGCTTCTACTGAAATAGACATGGTATCTTCTTCTTCCTTTTTCATCACAACAGTCATTGAATATTTATTTATCACTTATCATATTTACTGAAGAAGCGTACATGACACTGAATTATTATTGTTTTGAATCATTAATTGGATTTAAAGGTCCTGAAATTGTAGGTTTCATTTAGACCATATCTTTGCATTTGTAACTATTAAAAATATTGATGATTTTTTCTTCCAAGACTAACCATTTGAGTTTTATTAAAGCATTGGCCTGAAACTGAGAGGAAATTGGTGTCTGTCCCTTGTTAAAATTACAATGCGGGAAACATATATCCCTCTTGGATATTGTAGGTCTGTAAGGGATTCTATCATCACCCTAGCCAATGATTGCTTCCAATTGTTGAACGAACTGTTGAATGATTAGTTCAAGAAGGGAAAATTCCTTCCATGCATGGTAGCATGAAAGAGACCCTTGGGTTGGATGTGATGGATAACTTTGCTCCCAAGTACAAGAAATCATGTGTCATTGTTTTCAATATAGGGCATTGGTGGAGCCATGGAAAAACATCTCTAGGGTATTTGTCCTCTTCTTCTTTTTTCCATAAAACATATGTAGTGAGAGCCAGTGAGAGCTAGGGTCTCAGTGGCATAGCTTTGTTTAATTTGATTATTACCCTCTACAAGCCATTTGAGATTCATTTTTATATCATGGTTGTATTGAACCTATAACAAGAAGGACTATTATCAAGAAGGGAACAATGCCTATCTACTGCTGGATGGGCTTGAAGAATTCAGGAAGGCTATTAGGACGTGGAGTCGTTGTTTAGATAGCAACATTGATTCAAGAATAACACAATTTTTTTTTCGAGGATGCTCAACCTGTCATTTTAGTTAACAACTCAAATGGCACACTGAACACTTTAGGGTGGCCATTGAATCTAGTAATCTATGTAGATTTTTGTAATATAAGTCATGGTGACCTCTATCAAAAAGCTATGAATGTAATTTTTTTGCTTAAATATCTACAATGCAGTGGAGGGAAATGGAAATCTATCTATTGAATACTTCAAAATAGATAAACCCTGTCTACAATGGATCCCAAACACATAAATTCAAAAAATATAAGACGAACATAGGTTTTCTTTCGAGGATGATCAACCTCTCATTTTAGGTAACAACACAAATGGCACATTGAACACTTTAGGGTGCCCATTAAATCTAGTAATCTATGTAGCTTTTTGTAATATAAGTCATGGTGACCTTTGTCAAAAACCTATGAATGTAATTTTTTTTCTTAAATATCTACAATGCAATGAGGGAAATGGAAATTTGTCTGTTGAATACTTCAAAATAGATAAACCTCGTCTGTTGTATTTAATGTACTTTTAAAGAATTTCTTTGCTCAATCGTTCTGCATACAAGAAATTTCTCTAAAATTAAAAAAAATAAGAGTTCCTACTTTGTCAACTAAATCTTTATTCTATAGTATAGTACTAAATCTTAATAAAATGTTTCATGGTACTTATTTTTTTAATAATAGCTACCACTAGTAAAAAATCTTCTATGGAAAGTCTCTCCTCCCAACCACGAGTCTGGAAATTACATCCAAACCCTCCCCCGAGCACTTTATTTTGGTATCACAGTTACTTATTTCCATCTATAGGTAAGTACCTTGGGTGTCTGGACTCCTATCTTGTCCCCAAGTCTTGTACTCTTTTCGAACTATTTTCTTGAGAATACTCCCACTGGTTTATTTCACCCAACTCGAGGATCTCCCTGGATTCTTTTTTCCCATCTAAATCTCCCTTCAGGGCATATGGGTAACTGTATTTGTAAATGTTTCTTCTAAGTAATGTAAACAATTTCTATTTCCTTTTGTTAAAGTATCATTACCAATCATTTAGGTAACCATAATTTATTTTTCTTGGCCTTACAACCTCAGCCACTTATTGTTTAACAACATAATGTAATAAAACTTAAAGTATCAGATAATAAAATTAACTTAGTAACCTTAGTAATTCTATGCATTGTTGGGTGTTACATCTCCCGTCCCATATGAGGAACACCATCCCTGGTGTTCACTCAACTTCCAAAAAATAACGCCAAATAAGCTTTAACCTGCACTCCATTGGTGTTCACTCCATCCCTATTGTTCACTCCACTGCACTTTAAGCTGGGTGATGACTCACTTCTGTAGGTGGTTTCTCTCTTATTGAGAATACGAAGAGGTTCTGCCAAAAAATCTCCATCCCATTCGACCTGCATAAACAACTCACAGTCATGACTCTGTTTATTTAAAAAAAAGGAGAGTATACCCAAAAGTCATATATCCCACTTCACCATTTACCTGAATATTTTCATAGTTAATGATATGCTAGGGGTGATACACATACTTTTTTAGTAAGTATATATGGAACACATTGTGGAGACGAATGTGGTTGGGTAGTGCAAGCTTATAGGCCACTGACCCAATTCATTCCAAGACTTGAAAAGGTCCACAGTATTGGGGTGCTAACTTAGCACAACCCCGCCACTATAAGGAACTTTTCCGGGGTTTTACTCTTAAATATACATGATCCTTTGGTTGAAATTCTTTGTATGTCCTCTTTTTATTTGCATAAACTTTCTATCTATCCTGGGCTACCTTTATATTTTGTTGAACCTTCCTAACAGTCTCCTCCATTTCTTCTAGCATGTCAGAACCCAATGCTAGCTTATTAACTGTGTTATTCCAGTCTATAGGCACCCTACACTTTGTTCCATACAACACCTCAAAGAGACTCATGCCTAGTGATTCGTGATGTCCATTATTATACGCAAATTCCACTAGATGGATATGATCCTCCCACTTATTTGTCTTCTACATCACAAACATGCATAGCATGTCCTCTAGCACCTGATTTACCCATTTGGTTTGTCCATCTATTTAGGGGTGATAGGCAGTACTAAACTGGATGTCAGTACCCAATCCCAAAAAGAGAGTTTTCGAGAAGGTGGATGTAAATTTTACATCCCTATCGGAAAACACCACTTTGGGCATTCTGTATACGTGAAAAAATTCCTTCATAAATATGTCTGCAATCTCCATAGTTTGTAAGTGGATTTCACACGTATGAAGTGAGGAGTTTTACTCAATTTGTCTACTACCACCATAATTGAGTCATGTTTCTATCTAGTATGAGGTAAGCCAGTGATAAAATCCAGAGATATGGTCTTCCATTTCCATTCCGAAATGGGCAATGGCTGTAGCAAACCTGTTGGATCCTGATGTTCTGCCTTCACCAACTGACACTCCAAACATTTGGACAAGTACTCGGTGACATCCTTAACTGGGCCAAAAATACCCTTTTTTGAAGGCTGAAAATAGTTTCTGGTAACCTAGGTGGCCAACACATGGTTTTCTATGAAACTCATCCAATATCAATTGTTTAACTGAGTTTCGCTTAGGGACATAAATTTTGTTCTTAAAAGTAAGAAGATTGTCAGGATTTATTTCAAATTTGGATGTTTCCTTTTTCAAGAGGGATTCCTTTTTCTATTTCCAAAGGAAAGTATACTTTGGATCTTTGATAGCTTCTTCCTTTATGATTTCAAGAATATTTGAGCTTGCTTGGCTCATTTGGACCTGTTCTGGCCAGTAACAACCCCCCTTCTTATTTAGTATTATCACTAATACTAAATAAGTGGGGGCCCTTAGTCAAAAATTTAAAAAATCAATTAGTGCTTGTATTTCCTTTTTCAATAAAGCTTACTATCATAAACTTAGGAGAATACCCTCGAAAAGTCTAAAAAAGCTTAAATTTTATGATAAGGTAGGATAAAATCACTCCTTAAGAAATATCGCATCTCAAAAATGGTAATGGATACCTCCTTACAAGCAGAATTCTAAGATTGCGAGATGGCGATGTGAAACTACGCATTAAAAAAATTCGTCTCATTACATGCCTCAAATATCACTTATGCTAAAAAATCTCAAACCTCCAATATGCAATGGCGCATATCGCAAATCATATTTCATGGAAAACACATTAATGGATTATTTTCATATGCTACGTTCATGTGATATTGTGATGTTGTGATATTGCGATGTTGCGATGTTGCGATCTGCAACACTGCGATCTGCGATATTGGGAAGCAAATCACTTCATCACTTCATCATAGATCTTTAGGGCTCGTTGTTCGAAACAGATTTTTCCATAAACCGAGACCTGGTTATGCGCTTTAATGTTAATCAATGAGTTAGTTGCCAATCATTAATGAAATATGGTTTTGTGTTGATCGAGGAGCCATTTCACGTAGAGTGGTATATTTTATATGTCTTCGGCATTTAAAGCTTTCCCGTCACCTTTTTCTTATCACTATTCTCAGCTCATTTGTAAACTGCAGGAACAAAGAACAGAGAACTATACAAAGCAGTATTCAGGATATTATGGGAAAGAAAGGCAAAGATCCGAGTTTTGAACACAAAGAAATGACACCCTTGTATACAGACACCGCCTATAACAAAGATGTTGGCATTACTACTTGGGAAAGCATGTACAGTCTACTTGAGGAAGAAAATCCCAAAATGATGGAGGTTACAGCTACTGCAGGCTCACATGGGTCCTCCAACGCGTCTATTACAAAGCTAGCTTACTCATTCTTGCAGCGGATAGCAGCGAGGCCAAAAATTATTCCATACATGGACATGGTTAAGTGGGTGCTGGACAGCACGAAAATCAAAAATAGACAATTTAAGACTCAGGGTCAAGAACTGACGAAATCGTTATTTTCATGAAATTTAAGTTTTTAACCACTAACAAAAGGCGCGCAAGAGGCGAAAAACGCACCAAGGAAGCCCAGATCAAGAAACGAAGGTAGTTTCCGATGCGCAATTAGTGCCTAGCACTAATCGTGCATCATTGGGAAAAATCTCTTAGAGAGGAAAGCCTCTAATTGCTCAGTCTCCTGTAAAACCAAAAATTTGTAGGAAAGAATGCTAGAGGCAAAAAAGTAAAACTTGAATCCTAAAACCAATGGTATTTGTCAAAAATATCTTCAAAGTGGTATGTATATATGCACAACAACTACAGACAGGCTGGAAATAGAAGGCTTAAGAAAAGGCAGAATCAATCAAAATATTAACTAAGTTGAATTGGGATTCTTACTGGACGTATTTAGTAAAACCCCAAAGCTAGTGTATAACTCTCAAATGTATCATCAATTTTGCCAAGAAAATGGCGCCAACTCTTGCCGATTTCGTTTTTGCAGGACAGTTAAAGTCGGAAGTCGGCCAGCCAACTCTTCTCAAACAAATGATGAACGCTTGCGATTTCAAGGAACAGATACACAAATAGTTAGTTGTTAGTTTTAATTTTAGATTCAATGTTACTGTTAATTTTGCTTTATTTTTGCCTGAAATGAGGACGGTCATTTAAACCGTCTCCTACATTTTTGTAATTAATTATTTTTAGATTTAGTTAGTAGTATTTAAACCCTTCTCATGCATTTAGAGAAGGGTCCTGAAATTTGTCAAAAATTTGTCCTCAGAACATGCACTTTTGCACCCTCTGAGGAGGTTTTGATGAATGGATGGAACAGGATTTATTGATACCTGCATTTAATATCTACTATTGATGTTGCACTTTTGTACTCTTAGTGGATGTTGGATTAAGAAGAGATAAATCATTATTGCTTGAAGCTCATGAGTAGAACTAGTTATAAATGGTACTTTTATCTCTTAATTATTTCTACCTTTGTGTTAAAGTGATATTTATGTTCAGTTGTTTATATATTGATGCATGAATGATTGAGTTATCATTTGGCACTTCTGTATGGTGATAGCTATTTATTTATGCTTAATATATGAGTAGCTTATTATGCGATATGTTTTTCACAACTTTTTCGTCTAACTTTTTATACGAAGTGGTTTATCTTTATTGAATTCTTTTCTCATAACAGTTGAATGATCTTTATGACCAATTGTTATTTGAAATCATTTTAGATTGCATAACGAAAAGGTTATATGCTGGGTTAGTTTAGAATTAGATATTTCTGTTTATTAGAATACAATTGCATGACATTAGATTAGAGTTAGAATAAAAGCATTTCAATTAGGGATTTTTAGAAAGGAAATATCAATTCTCAACACACACACACATATATTGGGAAACTGGTCCCATATCCCCAGTGAGACCCACTATACCAAACGGAAAAGGAGCTGCTAACCAAGGTTTGGACGAGGTGGGTGTCCCCCTTGTTGTAGACTCGATTTTTGGGGCTTCAACAGGACCTCATAAATACAATGTACTTTTCTTCTCAATGCGTCGGCCACATGGTTTTCCTTAACTTTAAGATGTTTCATGTTGAAATCGAATTCACTTAATAATGCTTTCCATCTATCATGTTAAGCATTTAAGCTAGCCTAGTTGAAGAAATTTGTAAGGATGTTATGATCCGTTAATAGCATAAATTTCCTCCCCAACAGGTAGTGTCACCCCATTTTAAGTGCATGCACTACTGGTGTCAATTCAAGTCATAGGAAGAATATCATTGTTCATACTCCTTCAACTTTTGTGATTCATAATAAATAACCTTTCCTTCTTGTGTCAGCACTCTGCCAACACCCTCTTTACTTGCATGTGTGTAAACTATGAAGGACTTTTCCGGATTTGCCACTTTTAACACCGGTGCAGTGGTAATAATGTGTTTTGGCTTTTGAAAACTTTGCTAACACTCGCCTATCCATTGGAAAGCGTGCCTCTTTTTCTATAAGGAGGTCATTGGAAAGGTGATTATTGAAAATCCCTCAATGAATCGATGGTAGTACCGACTAAACCCAAGAATGATCTGATATTAGCAACATTCTTTGGAGTTGTCCATTCCATGATTGTTTTGATCTTCTCTGGGTCTACCGCTATTCCATCTACTGAAATAACATGATCAAAGTACCGAATCTGATCTTTGAAAAAGTCACACTTGCTGAATTTAGCATTGAATTGATTTTCCCGTAGCATTTACAATATTATTCTCAGATGTTCTTTATGCTCCTCTTGGTTCTTAGAGTCTATTAAAATGTCATCAATGAAAATCAGTACAAATTTATCAAGGTAGGGCTGGAAAATACCATGCATCAAACTCATAAAGGTGGTTGGGGCATTTTTGAGGGGAAATGGCAACACCGCAAATTCATAATGACAATAACGAGGATGGAATGTTGCCTTGTAAATGTCGTCCTCTTTTATTCTTATTTCATGGTAGCGAGATCTGAAGTCAATTTTCGAGAACACTTTAGCTCCTTGCACCTGGTCAAATAGATCATCAATACAGGGTAGAGGATATTTATTCTTAATGGTTAACTTGTTTAATTGACGATAATCGATGCATAATCTCAGGGTCTTGTCCTTTTTCCGTACAAATAGTATGGGAGCTCCCCAAGGGGACACACTTGGGCGGATATAATTTTTTTTTAGGAGCTCCTGAAGCTGCATTTTGAGTTCTATTAACTCAGGTATGCTCATGCGATAAGGGGCCCTGGATATAGGGGCTACACCTAGAATGAGCTCGATAGTGAAATCAATATCACACTTTGGTGGTAAACCTGGAATCGATTCCAGAAACACATCAATATATTCCTGAATGACAGGAATGTGTTCCGAGGAGGTCATTTTATTTTTGGTATTGGTAAACCCCAACTGAACAAGATATATTTGACATCATTTTCTGCTATATTTTCCTAACTGATTAGCAATAATATGACATAACTTGGTGTTGGTTTTAATTCCTTAGAGTTCCTTCATTTCGCCTAATTCAGAAATAAAACTTACAGTTTCTTATTTGTAATCCACTAGGGACCAACATTTTTCCAACCATTCCATCCTGATTAAAATATCATAAGAACCCAAAGGAAGTATATTAAGGTCAACATAAACAAATTGCCCTGAAATTGTTATGGGACAACGTTCTGTTTTTGCGATTACCCTTATTTTTGTCCCTGTGGCTAGCTGAACTAGCCATGGTTTTGAAAACTTATTGCTCTGTAGTTGACACTTTTCTACCACCTTAAGACTAACATAGCTTAAGCTAGCACCTGGATCAAATAAAACAAACACAGGCTGCTTAGAAATCATACATTCCCATTTGATCCCGATGGGCTGAAATTTTGCCTGAAGATCATCCAAAGCAGCGTTAATTTTGGGCATGCTCCTTGCCACTTCCCCGACTGTGGATGCTTCTTGCATATTTGATAGCTATTATGTTCTAGACTTATGCAGCCAATTGTTGTAATAATGGGGTTCCTCGCATCCCCAGCATTGTAGCAGTGATTTTGATCACTGATCATTAATAGATCTAGTGACTCCTTCTGTCGGTCTATTTTTAGAATATGCAACTTTAGGCTAATTCCTGGCTGGAAACTTGATGAAAGGTTTTTGCACTACATTCGTGCTACTAGCAAATTTTGTATGTGTATTTGGAATTATGCTTCTACCCTTCCTATTAATCCCCCCTTTTGGTCCTTCATTCTACTATTTCATTTGCTGGTAGCAAATGCAAGCTTTCCGTACAACATCGCCCATTGTCTTGGTGTAGTCAAATTCCAGTTTTTGCTTCATAAAGTTGGGTAAGCTACTAATAAAGCATTGAATTGTGGCATTTTCCTCTTGCATGTAAGGCACATAGTGTAGCAAGGATGTGAATCATGTCACATATTCATCCATGGTTAAGGATCCCAACCTTAACTCGTGATATTCCTTTTATTTTTCGTCATAATAGCATTTAGTTAGATACTTGTCTTTCAAATGTTTTTGAAACTCATTCCATGTAACTTGCTCTTCGTCAAATTTTCTTATTGTCTTGATTTCTTCCCACCAAAGGGTAGCCTTACCCCTTAGTTGATAAACTCCCAATCGTGCCTTCAGTTTATCAGTGTAGTCATAAATATGAAAATACTTGCCCATATAGATTAACCAAGCCTATGTTGCCTCTTCAGATTCTCCTTCAAAGTGTGAGGACTTAATTTTTTTAAATTCTCCTTGTAATTAAGATTTCTATCTTTCGGTTTTGAGTTGGTTGAAGACATTTTCTGAACATTCTTCTTCATCTTCCCCATGCTTTTCAGCTGACTCAACATTTTCTTCTCCATGCTAAGTTGTCGGGGTCTTCTCCTGGTCTTTTGCACTGGGGTCTGGTTGTCATTGATTATGTCGATTGGAAAGACTTCTTAGAATTATCTTCTATTCCAAATGTAGTCGTTTGTTATCTATTCTTAAATTTGTCATTTTAGCACGCAGTTGTTGAACAATTTCAAGTAACATTGCATGAACTTGCTGGGATTCCTGACCTAGTTGTATCCAAATATCTGGATTGGCATTCACATGCATTGTTCCAGGCGATTCGGGTGGTCCACATCTCCTCTACATTCTGACCTTTCTTTTATTGTTACAGTCTATGTGTTGACACATACATTTACGTAGTTAATTATTATATATATTTTTATACAAACAACACATTTGCTTCAGGTATAATTATACATATATCCCAGAGAGCCTCAGTGTATGAACCTGAGCTCTAATACCATTTGTAACAACCACTTTTTATAAATTTAAAAATAAAATAATACATACAAAAAAATTATTTAATATGGAACCTGGTTATGAACATATATATTATTCTGCATACAATCATTAATATGGATTAATGATGTCGTAATACCAAATTACTCATCGGTATAACTCGTATGTGCTTAATATCTGCACAGTTCATAATGCTTCTGTGGTGGTTAGAGTTAATTGTTCACATGGCCTCAGGTGCTTTAGAATTCACTACCCAACCTTGGCTTACTTGGTTCTCGTACACTAGGACACGCGGCATGATCTCGATCGAGGATGCTGTGCCATTTGTCCCACCTTATCTCCGTCAATTCCTGTCCAGCAATCCAATAGTGGTGTGGGTCTATTTGTTTACCACCTAACTGCTTTCTCATGCCCAGCATCTGGTGAGTGCAGTGTTATCGTCGAGCCGAGGCTTCTTACTACTCTGCAATGGTGGTTTGATTTGTTGAAGGTTGTAGCCTCGTAGTTACTCCTCCTATGACTTGCCCCGGTTATGATGTTTAGTCCAAAGAAGGCAAGTATTACTAGTCATATGAAATCAAGTAAGGTCGATAGTTTCTCCTGTTTTTATGTGAATGTGGAAGTATTGTTTGATGCCAAGACTGACATGCTACCGCCTCTGTCCAGGATATATCAAAAGTATCTCAAAATGATGGGACAAGTTCTGCTCCAGGATTCAGAAGGTAAGCTCATAAACCCGGAGATATTCATGTGTCATTGATAATCTTATGAGCTCAGAACTATTTATTGAGGGTTTTGATGTATTTTGTAGGAGGTCATTTGGAGAGGAACCCCTCCAGCCTCAGCTATAACACCTTCCAATTACTGATATACACATTTGGAAATATTCTCTCTATTAGATAGCCTTGTAATAATTACATACCTGATTTCGGTTAATGCCAAGTACTTTCCCCCTTCCGTTCTAGTCGCGCGAGCTTGGAACATACTCTTCAAAGTTCAATGTCTTACGATTTTATTGGTCGTTTCCAGGTCGGCATTCTCGTCCACAACAATTTAGTTTATGAAGGGTTTAATGCTCCACCGAGACGAGCTTGAAATGTTAATTAGATTTCTTTTACTTCTTATCCAATTGGTCATTTATGAGTGTCGACAGCCTCGGTGCATGCTTTGAGCAATTTGGGGGAAAAAATACCTGTCACTGAGTCGAGGTTTTATGAACATATTTTTGTGGTATCCTGCTCTTTATTTTGGTTCAGTTATCAGTTAAAAGGACTCTGCGGTTCTGGTCATATCGACCCAATAGTATCATTCTTTAACTGTAACTATTTTCGTAGTAGAACATACATATTTATATATAGTGCATTTCCAATTTTTAACTGATATTCTGGTTATGCTGTTTCATATTTAGTAATGGACCTGAATTCCTTTGTTCTAAATCTCACAGTATTAAGATTTATCAATTTGTTGCTTGGTCCTTGCGGAATAATTGGTTTAGTGATGGTTTATACCAGGAGTTGTTCTTAGATAAGCGTATAGTGTTTATGCCTTCTATCCCTGCCATAAACTAGCAAATTTTGCATGGATGATAGATGAGGATGCACCTCTCCTCATTCGGCATTTCTGAACAGATTCTTATTATGCTTGAAAGTTATACACTGTAGCTAGATTATGGTGCGTTAATCGATATATTTTTAATTTGAAAAGCATAATACGCAAATGATTTTGGGTGGAATTCCCGAAGGGTTTTGCACAGTTCGTTCTATTGTTTATGGAATGAAAAATACACTGAATATTTAAGAGCGTAGGCTTATTTATGTACTATGTTAGGTCCTACTTCATACTAAAATTACTTGTTGTGCCTTTTGCATATTATCATCAGATATTTTCAACTGTTTTGTATACTAAGAAAGTAGATAAACCCTGTCTGTTGTTTTTAATGTACTTTTAAAGAATTTCTTTGCTCAATTGTTCTGCATACAAGAAATTTCTCTAACATTAAAATGAATAAGAGTTCCTACTTTGTAAATTAAATCTTTATTCTATAGTACAATACTAACTCTTAATAAAACGTTTCATGGTACTTATCTATTTAATAATAGCAACTAGTAGTAAACAATCCTCTTTGGAAAATCACTCCTCCCAGCCTCGAGTCTGGGAATTATGTCCAGACCCTCCCGTGAGAACTTTATTTTGGTATCAAAGTTAATTATTTCCAGCTATAGTCAAGTACCTTGGGTCTCTGAACTCCTATCCTGCCCCCAAGTCCTATACTCTTTTCTAACTGTTTTCTTGAGAATTCTCCCGCTGGTTTATTTCACTTAGCTCAAGGATCTCCCCTGGATTCTTTTGCTCCCCTCTTAATCTCTGTTCAGGTCAGATGGGTAATTGTGATAGTTTCTACTTTTTCGTTAAAGTATCATTACCAATCATTTAAGTAACCACAATTTATTTTTCTTGGTCTTCCAACCTCAATCACTTATTGTTTAATAGCATATTGTAATAAAACTTAAAGTAACACATAATAAAATTAACTTAGTAACCTTAGTAATTCTATGCATTTTGGGGTGTTACATTATTTATAATTTATTTATAAAAACAATATTATAATACAAAAAGTTAAATTTAATTGATTTGTTATTTTTATTATTTCTTACCTTTAAGTCACATGTGAAGGTCACTTGTTCAAAAGTCCATGGACAAAAAGCCAGCCATGTCAATGGCTGATGTAGGTCCACTTAGTTGACTTAGTTGACCTTCACTAGCAATTTCTCAACTCAAAAGTTAAACATATAGTCATGTCACAACTTATACAACTTGACAAAAAAAAATATTTCTTACTTTTTCTTATTTATTAATTAAATAAAGATTATCTTTTATTATTGTTATACTTATTTTAAAGACATTATAGCATTACCTCATGTCAAATTGTAGAGCATCTCTCTAAAAAATATTAAAATTATTGATCAATAATATATATTTTACATTTTTTCAAATATTTTATATTAATTTGTCATTTATAAAAGGAAAATAATTTTATATCTCGTTATTATTATTTCATTATTTATTTTTAAATTAATAATTTTATATCAATATTAATTTTATTTTTAAAATATTTTTTGTTTTAAATTATATCATTAAATTTAAATTACATTTCTCAATTTTTATTATTATTTTGAAATTTCATATATTACGTAAATCTTCCTTTAATTGCTTTGAAATATATTGATCTATCTAATTTGAAATATGTGTTAAATTTTATGATATTAATTTCTATTTTGTATTTAACAATTTATCTTTATCTATTCTTTTTCAATTTACTATTTTAAAAGTGAATTTTTAGCAACCATTTTTATTACCAGATTAGATCTTGAGCATTATTATGTCACTGTTTTAAAGTGATATATAGTATCAGCTCATTTGCATTACTTTAGACTCTGCTCAACTTTTTTTATTTTTTTATAAAGTTAACATTAATGTTCTGTATAAAATGTTTGATTACCTCAGCCCACCCCGGCATACCAGACTCCAATGGCTGAGGTATGACGACTGCTCTCCGTTCGTAGGTTTTTGGATGACCCTTGATGTCTCCAAATTTTTAAATGACGTTAGCACATTCCTCCAGTAATCAAGAGGTGTCATAAAATCTGACAACATAATTTAAATTCATAGACAACATTTGAAGCCCTAAGTTTCATATTTAACAAAAATATTTGTGCGCAATGTGGCGCCTTCATCATAACACCAAGCTCTGCCAAAAGTCAACAATTGCCTCCTGAAATTGAGGCACATACATTTCCCTAGCAACCACTATTTCCAACCCTATACGTTTCTTAATGCACGATAAGGACAGTTTTGGGAAGGACCTTGAAATCTGTTTGAAATCTGTTTTAATGCACGATAAGGACAGTTTTGGGAAAGACTTTGAAATCTATTTTGAGTGTCATTCCATGGACATAATTTACCAGCGTTTTCGGCAAGAGCTAACCAGTCAGCTCGGCCAAAGTTAACCTATTTGCTATCGGGCCTTTAATGTACCAGATAGCGGTTTCACCATACATACATGGCATGTAACGTGACCGCCCTCCCACGGGAGGTGTCACGCCCCTACACCCGCTGTAGTCTTTCAACCGCTTATAGCGAGGTGTGGGACTACCAATCGTTTTCTTTTCACCAATACTTACTGTAAACTACACCTAACATTCCATACTTAGTTTCATTTTCATTACCAAGTATTATTTCTTTATCCTTTATACAAGTGAAAGCCCATAACATTCACATAAACAGGATTATACAAGAGAAATGCACAACGGTATAAACGGAGGGGCAACTCCCTGCAATATGAGTCTACTCGATATCAATATACATATAATTTTCCACTTTTACAAAGTATAGGCAAGTCCTAGTGAAACCCCAAATTTAAACTTAGCCAAATTTCCAACTTCAGCAAACTCGGTTGCCCAGCTCGTCGGCACCTCCACACAGTCACCGCATGACTCACCAACCCTTCGTTCACCTCGTTGCACGTTTTCACCCGGCTCATTCTTCGTTTGGTCAGCAAACGCCCAAACCGTGTATACCTTCCCACATGCAGTCCCGCTTGCCAACCCTTGACAAATTCCCAAATCATATGAAACATCACGTAGTACTTCCTACCTGACTCCTCGTTCACGACCTCCGGTTCCAACCTTCGTTTCCACTGTTTCGTCGTGCACAGCGCGCCCTCACCTTGCCGCCTATCCGCATGCCCTCACCGTGTCACCCGACTCACCTCCATGCACAACACGCCCTACCCTGGTCACCCATTTAGCACTTCGGTTCGTTCATTCAACAGACGCCCTACTCGGGCTACCCATTGTGCATGCCTACATGGACGCATTCACCCGGCCGCTCGTCGTGCACGCCTACCCAGACGCCCTCGTCGGTCACCTGCACACCCAGCTCGTCAGTGGGCACACCCGTCGTACAGCCCTGCCCGACGCCTTCTTCTAAATGGTGGGCGCCTTCACGCGCACCCTTCACCCAAAACCAAGAATCGATCTACCTCCATGCAGCCTCACCCAAGAACGGGCGCATCACCAAAAATGCGCCTTCCTTCTTTGCGTCCACGGACTTAGACCTGCGCCTTCTTTACATGAGCGAGTTCCTTGTGTTGAGCGATGGTTGAAATGAATCCATCGCATGACCAATATATATGTGTGGTAGGGCGAGTTTGTTTCCTTGGCCGACTCGTCCTCCACGCCTTAAGGCACCCACACTCCATCAAAATACCTCGTCGGCTTTGTATTCAAGTATGGTTCGGCCATGGGTTGAGTGTTCATGCTCCCCACGCCTATAAAACAGCTCGCCCAACCTTCTACGCACCTCATTATAACATACCACCTTCACGTTATAGGTTCAAGCTCGCACTTCTTCGTTCAGACTGCGTGCCCGAGGGATGAACCGTTCATCGCACGAATGGGAGGACTAAAGGTCCTTACATCCTCCACCTGAAGTCGTTGTCGTCCTCGACAACATATCATCCTGGTAGCCATCCACTAAGATCATCATCAATGTCTGTCTCATCCATGATATCAACTCCTCCACATACTGCAAACATCTCTGCATCATATGTAGAACCACTGTCTCCATCATGTCTCATCCCGGCAACCATCTGTCACCAAGATAACCATACTAAGGTATACACCTCATTAGTATGTCATACATCGGAAATCATCTCAATTCATGACCATCAACCACCCCGTCACAATCTCCACATGCTATTTCCTATCGTGGAAGGCTAGCCCCTCTATCTCAAGCTACATGCTTTCTGCAATATATCGTGTCGATCTCATCATGTGTCATCCTCATGTGATCTGTTGCTATGATACTCCAACAAATGTTATCACATCTCTGCACACTGTATGCCCCCATGTTTGAACTAGTTGGGTAGCTAATCCAACTGTCATGCCCAAACCATGAGAATGCACATCCTCATGCCACTATCAGTTGTTTCTCAAAACATCTTGTCACATCCTCAACTCAATCAAGAATCCATCTCCATACAAGTGTAAGCCATGCTCAGGTCCATGAAATAGCCCTCATCCCATCTGCAACATGCTATCCATGATGTCTAGTACTAATGTGCTACATGAAATCAGTCACATCTACTCCAACATCATCATCCATATGCGTGCCTCCTCAATATGAAGAGACCATCTCATCAAACTCCCACTGTCAATGTGCCACATCTAGGTCCATGAAGCAACCTCCATCATATCTACAATGCGCCATCCCTCAAGTCTACCATAGAAACAAGTACACACCTGTCCCATCTATCCATGTGCTGCCCATGATCATAGATCAATCAACTCTCATGTGTCTAAAGTGGTTAAGTCTCGGCTCAACCCATGCCTAAGTGTTACCACCAAGGCATCATCATTGTTGTAACTTCATCACTCCAAAGTGTCTCATAACGATCCTCCACATCAAGTGACTCTTTCAAGCCATTCCAATACATGTACTCGAAAGTATGCACCCCATCCTGCATCAAAGTCTCTGACCTCAGCTCCTCAATGCATCAGATCCTCTAAGTCCACCATATATGAAGTCCTCAAAGGTCACAACCTCATGTCATCATGAGCTCCATGAGTCATCTCCAACCAACATCTCAGCAAGCATACAAGTTTCGGCTCAAAGGTCTCTGCAAGATGCCTCAGCTCTCCATGTAGTAGGAATGCTCCATAGTTTGCTCACAATTCCATCCAAGTCCATGGCCTTGTTGTACATAAGTGCACAACTACTCCACCAGCTCATAAGCAAAACATCTCCATGTTACATCAGCAAATATACCTGCACAACATCCCTGCCTTGGCACTTCTCATTGGATGCCCCTAAGTGACACCTCTATAAGTGCTCCTGCATAATTTCCCTGCATAAGACTACCATGCTCCATGTCTCCAACCTGATGTCCATGACTAAGTTGCCCATGTAGTCCAACCAAGTAGAACCATCACAACAATCGGCCATCCTCATCCAAGTCTGCAATCTTCGGTCTAGTGAACTCGGTCACCCAACCATATCATCATCATCACGAGTCCCTTCCATCATAGCTCCCCCACTAAAGGTTCCACCAAGACTATCTCTTGGTCTCGGCCATGAGAAGTCCACCCAAGTATCATCATACCCAAGTGTGTGCCCTCCAATCTGTTCATGAGTCATGCCGAGCACTTAGCCAATTCTCCATGTAGCTAAAGCATGACCCAATCCTCCGCAATGATCATCATGTTCCTCTCTTGTCACGGGCCTTTGTACCTTCTGTCGTAAGGTCACAAACAACCCCAACAAGTCCTACAACAATCAACAATCCTTTCTTCTACATAGAAGGTCTCATCATAGACATCCATGGTAAGATGCTCCCTTGCATCGGCAAACTAACTTTACTCTTCCCTGCATACGGTCCATCTACCAAATGCTCAAGTGAAACACAAGTATCAATAGTACTTACATCATCATCATCATCATGAGGCTCCTCCATGTGAGTATCTTCATCCACCCATGTCTGCAAACTGCACGATCCTGGTCCAACTTGATCGATCTCAAGTTCATCCTCCATTGTTGTCACAACTGTAACATACTCAACTATCACTGCTTCCTCTTACTTGTTAGCTCAATCTACAACTTCATCCTGCTCCATTGTCCAACCAAGCTGAAAAAGTTCATCTTCAACATTCTTTTTCAAAACTTCAAGTTCCTTTCAAATCCGAGGATTCTCTTCTTTCATCCGCTTCAACATGTATAAGGTAAGCAAGAGCTTCCCTTTGCATCCTTCCAAACCTGCCATGCCTTGTCGTTCAGCTTGGTCCAAGCACTAAGCTTCACCTCTGCTAAACCTGTTTCACCATTCACCTGAATCACCCTGATATTCCACCTGTTACCTGCAAAGCTTGAACTTCCTGCCAAGTCTTCGGTCTTCGTAGAATCAGTTCCTTGATTCAGTTCACCAGCTCTTATACCACCTGTCACGCCCCTACACCTACGGTAGTCTTTCAACTGCTTATAGCGAGGTGCGGCACTATCAATCGTTTTCTTTTCACCAATATTTGCGATTGTAGACTATGCCTAACATTCCATACTTAGTTTTATTTTCGTTACCAAGTATTGTTTCTTTATCCTTTATACAAGTGAAAGCCCATAACATTCACATAAACAACATTATACAAGAGAAATGCACAACAGTATAAAGGGAGGGGCAACTCCCTGCGATATGAGTCTGCCGGATATCAATATACATATAATTTTCCACTTTTACAAACTATAGGCTAAGTCCTTAGGAAACCCCAAATTTATACTTAGCCAAATTTCCAACTTCTGCACTCAATTGCACACCTCGTTGACACCTCCGCACGGTCGCCGCACAACTCACCAACCCTTCGTTCACCTCGTCGCATGTTGCAGAAGTGACGACAGTAACACTGAGTCCGACAATGGAAGTTGCCACTACTTCATTGACCTTCCTCCCCTCTCTATTTGCCACTTTCATCTCTCTATTTGCCACTCTCATCGCATCCTTCATTCCCTTCCTGGGCTGTCGATTTTACTGAGATCTATCGCAGGAAGCTACTATTTGCTTCTTATACATAGATATATTTTTTTCATGGATTTCACATATTGTTAGGGCGGCTATATCATCCAGCGTCAAGGTTTGTCTATTTTATGGTTATTTATGAATCGCTTTGAGGCTCATCAACGCAGAGTCATCTCTCGTTATCACGGAGACTATTTTAAACTGGACGTGTGCAAATATGTTATATAGTTTATTTACAGGGTTGTTTAAAGATAATAGATTAGGGATAATCCATAACCGTGTTAATCCCAAATATCTTCAACATAATCAGGGCTTTTTAGATTTGTCGTTTTATGTTTCATGGAGTCACTATGGGAAAGATGTTTGTGAAATCAAATGGTCTGTTGTGATTTACCAAATTAAAATCACTTATCTTTGAGGTGTTGACGGAAGTTAACTATTAATTCAGATTTCCACTGCGCCTGGCAAGTGGCCACTGTTAGTGTTTGTGCGCATTTTGTTTGCATATGTGGCAGCGGGAATATTGTACTGTCAAAAACTTACGTTAAGTTGATTGCGTTAAAATTTAACAAAGATATTTCAAAAGTATAAGCTATATAGGTGTAAGCAATATAATTGAAGTATTTTAATATCTTTTCTAAGTTTATTAAATATATTCTTGTATTAAAAACACATTTTAAATTAGAAAAGATCACAAAAGTATTAAAATTAATAAATAAATAAAGTGCCACTTAACTAGGAGTGAAGTTATGCTTCAAATTGCGTTAAAATTTAACAAAGATATTTCAAAAGTATAATCTATATAGGTATAAGCAATATAATTGAAGTATTTTAATATCTTTTCTAAGTTTATTAAATATATTCTGGTATTAAAAACACATTTTAAATTAGAAAAGATCACAAAATTATTAAAATTAATAAATAAATAAAGTGCCATTTAACTAGGAGTGAAGTTATGCTTCAAATTGCGTTAAAATTTAACAAAGATATTTCAAAAGTATAAGCTATATAGGTATATTAGATATCATTTTGGGATTCAACTGTGTTAGGTAAGTCATTCAAACGTATGACCATTTCCATGAGAGGTAGTCGTAACTGACTAATTTCTCATGATTTTTGAATAGATCACTTAGCACTCATTGCATCGGGTGATGCTCACATTAAAATTTAACAAAGATATTTCAAAAGTATAAGCTATATAGGTATATTAGATATCATTTTGGGATTCAACTGCGTTAGGTAAGTCATTCAAGCGTATGACCATTTCCATGAGAGGTAGTCGTAACTGACTAATTTCTCATGATTTTTGAATAGATCACTTAGCACTCATTGCATCGGGTGATGCTCACAGGGTTGAAGAAGTGGGATTGAAACTAGTGAAATGTGGAGAACGAATCACATAGCATCAATCATCACTTCCGGGGCTTGCACCCGGTAACCAGGACTTCCCAGGAGGTCACCATCCCAGAACTCCTCTGGCTCAAGCGCGCTTAACTGTGGAGTTTTTCCCACAATCAAGCCCACTTAGCTTGCTACCCCATTTGCAAAACCTTAGCAAGTATTGTGCCTCATGAACCATTCAAGTAGAGATCCCTTGACTCTTTTTGAATTTAAGTATGGGGGTTTACGCAGTGCATTATATTAGATATCATTTTTGGGATTCAACTACGTTATTTAAGTCATTCACGTATGACCATTTCCATGAGAGGTAGTCGTAACTGACTAATTTCTCATGATTTTTGAATAGTTCACTTAGCACTCATTGCATCGGGTCATGCTCACAGGGGTGAAGAAGTGGGATTGAAACTAGTGAAATGTGGAGAACGAATCACATAGCATCAATCATCACTTCCGGGGCTTGCACCCGGTAACCAGGACTTCCCAGGAGGTCCCCATCCCAGAACTCCTCTGGCTCAAGCGCGCTTAACTGTGGAGTGCCAAAAATGATATCTAATATAATTCATTGTTAAAAAATTATAATCACTTCGATTTACCATTCCGTTTTACTACGTTTCTTTGTTAAGGGAAAATGGGAATTCTTTCCAAGGACCCTTGATGTTATAACTATTCTATTCACTCTTAGTTGCAAAGAGAAACCATGGCCACTACTTGATTATTTTGACAAGGATGAATGATTAATTTTTTCATGAAGATGATCTAGTACATCCTATTATGATTATGCTATATTGTTTTAGGAGGATTATGGTAGATTGTTTTAGGAGGATGACTGATTAATTATTTTCTAAAGACAAAGTTTTGGTGCATCCTCTGATGATTTCTACAAAGTATTATAACAGACTGTTAAACACATACATGGCGGAGGCAATATGAAAGATAAACATTGAATTTCTTTTCTTATTCACAATGATACATATTTATAATACATAGGAGTGACCCTTGGTTTCATATTCCAACTGGTCCCTTGGACTCCCTTTGGTTGTTCAGCTTCCACACGAACCCTTAGAGGATTAGGTTTCCAACATTCCCCCCCTTAATCCGAAGGGGTATGTATGAGTCCAAGAAGAGAGTTGTAATACAATATGTGAAAAAATGCATGGCAGCACTAAGTTGAATGTGCTCTCTAAAATGTTGGTATCAAGGGAGGTGGTTTAAGGATGACCACCAACACTGGAATGCTTAGTGTAGTTCCCAGAACTCTTCCAGGCCTGGCAAGAAGCTGAGGTCTTCTGCTAGAGGAAGTGCTCCTGATGTTTTGAAGAGGGAAAACTTCAACCATGAAAGGGAGGTCTCACCCCGCATAAAAGGGATAACCTCAACCTCAAAAGGGAGGTCTCAACCTGTGATGGTTTAAGGATTACCACCAACCCTAGAATGCTTAATGCAATTCCTAGAACTCTTCCAAAATTGGCAAGAAGCTGAAGTCTTCTTCTAGAGGAAGTGTCCCCAATTCTTTGAAGAGGCATCACCAACTGAAGGCATGCTCAGGGGCATCTTTGTCTCTTGCTACAGCTCTAAATATAGTATGGAAAGTTGTGTCTCAGACTCACTTGATGTGACTTTGAAGCTTGTAGATGACCATCACTTCCCCCCCGTTAGATACAAGGTCAGTTGATGGAGAAAACCCAACTACAAGACTGTTCAATACTCTAGAACAAGTTCGGATATATGACTGAAATATCTTCTTGGTTGTTGATGCCACGGGGGCTTCACTGGGGGAGCAATACCATACCACGTGCATTCATATTGGGGGATGTATATTGAAGAAAAAATGAATTTATATATTGAACATATAATAGGGGGTAAAGGGTTTTTATATTGGTAGGTATAAAAAATGGAACTCAAAGTTAATGAAAAAATATAAAGGGGTAGAAAAAAATTTAATGAAAAAACGAATACCTACGATATCTCGTGAAAGTAGGGGTATTTTAAATTGGGAAGGTGTATTGGGTTTGTAATGGAAGGGGGTTAGATAATGTGATTTTTAGATCTATTTTCCATATGTATTTAAATTAAGGGTATTTTTTAGTATGCCATGCATGCATGTGATATGTCAAAGGTTCATGTGAGGAGGCGTGCGGGATGGTCCAACTTCTTCCGCTTGGATTGGAATGTGCCACTAGGCTTTCACTCTCACCGAGCGTCTACGCTTAGCTGATTCTAGGGGTGCAGCGGAGTTCTCTCCTTTTAATATTTTCTTTGGGCCTGGGGTTCTTGGCGTCTGCATTTGTGACTGCCTGCGTAGAAGGGTCAGACAAGTTGGGAGTGAGCCAAACCTGAAATCGTGGTAATGTGTTGTGCCTCTATTGTTAGAGAGAGGTGAGTTTTACCAAGCTACCCAGTTGTAATTTCAAGTCCAACTTGATGATTGTTTTAGCTATTAATCCGATGTATTGCTAAAGGGAGTTCTTAAGTGAATTTTCCGTCATTTGTTGACTGGCGTGAAATACATTGTAGAAAATAGGAGGAGCATGCATTGCATTCATGGGTCAGAAAAGAAGACTCAAATAATTTTGAAGAGAATTTAAACATCTGTGATCCATAACATTGTTTAGAGAGTTTTCGGCGAAATCACATAAATAATAATTTGTCGACGCGTTTCGAACCAACCAGTGTGGTTCATCGTCAGGACAAGTTGAAGAACCGATCCAGCTTAGCTTGTTAAATATTCTGGGCAGAGACACCAACGGCTAGATTGATAACAGCTAAATTTGACCTTAAGACCCTAGTCAAATAAGCTATATTTTTAATTATTATTATTCTTAGAAAATCGTTAAATTAGGTAAAATATATAATTAAAGTACTCTCACAAGCTAGGAATCCATTTGTTTATTTAACTAAATATAATAGTTTATTAATAAATGTATATATATATATACATATAACGAACCAATTCCAAATAAAATAATACTATTGGTTCATCTATA